>JAQQSQ010002173.1:0-11254 GCA_028627145.1 Eidolon dupreanum | reverse complement strand
TAGTTAAGCTCATTCATCAGTGTATGGATGGATTCAGTGGCCAGTCTCCAGTTAAGTCGCCAGTTGATTTTCTCCTTTCTTACTAATCTTATCTGGTTCTGAAACCTCTTAACTTCAGGGTTATCTATCTTTTAAGAACTAGTAGACCCTGTGCCAAATCAGACTCTACTCACAAGCCGATTTGGAAAAAAACAAAAAACAAAACAAAAAAAACAAAATATTTTTTTGAGAGTGTGGTGGAAGCACCCAGAGCAGATGAGCAGACATCAAAAGTTCACTGCCAGAGTAAACAACCACATGGACAGGGCTGTTTTTATCAGAGGGGTTTTGTGGTCAGGGACAGGACAGGCGGAGGACATCTGCAGGGAGCTGAAGTGCTCTAAGTCAGGGGGAGGCGGGTGATTCTGGGCTATTTGTTCCACTGGGAGCAGAGTGTAGCTTTATGAAAGGAAGCAGGGGAGAGCTGGAAAGCAGGTTAGGACCCAGACTTAGACATGAGGGCACACTGGGGAAAACCTCGGGGAAGCACAGGGTTATTCAGAAAGTGCTGGTTGATCCCATCACCAGGTAGAGTCAGCTCTAAAATTACCTTGTGGATAGAGGCAGGTGGACCTTAGGCAAATGCAGCCCATAGAGAGTCCCCATGTGGTGTTTAATTTTCATATTCACCTATTAATACACCTGGGTTTAGTACATTGGCTAAATAATAAGTTTCCCTTTTTATTTGTTAGGAGACATTGTGAATTAGTGAGAAGAGAAATGAATTAGGAAACTGTTGGCCTCAGGCAGGGAATTGTGGAACAGTGTGAGTGCTAGAGGAATTCAGATTAGGACTCTAGTCCCAGCTCTATCACTTACCTACCAGGTGAACTCAGGAAAATTACAAAGTTCTACGAACCTCAGATTTTCATCTGTGGAATGGGTTTCATAAGCAGTCTCCTTGCTCTTGGTTCACATGTATCTTGTTAAGTAGGAATGTTGGAATGTAACTTATGCAAGACACTGGCAGTGTCTAGCATGTATTGGGTTTTGGTAATTTTCAGTTATTACCATTATTATTTTAACCCTAAAACCTACAAATCTCCCTTGTTTTTTGTTTGTTTTTGTTTGTTTTGTAATCCAGGAAATGTCAGAGAATTTGCAGCTGTCTAGGATGTGGCACAAGAAGTCGGCCAATAGATTGCTTAACAAGTTAAACTAAGTTACTCGTCATTTAACTTTTTTGAGGATACCTTATTTATTGTTGCTGTTAGGGAATCTGCCTCAGTTTTATGCAACTCAAAACTCCTGGAATTTCTGTCAAAGTCTATTTCCATGTCTCCCTTACATCTGCCCTTCCATCCAAAACGTTTGCACTTGCAATTATTTCATCTCCATCACAGATCTAGTTCTAACTTAGAGTTTATCAAATTACATTTCAGATAACCTAATTAAAATACTCATTTAATAGTTGAGCTATGCCTCTCCCAGCCTAGGGCAAGGAGTGCCAGCACAATGGCTTCTGAGCATCCCATCTCTTGTGAGTCTCACCCTATTTCTC
Source organism: Eidolon dupreanum (assembly GCA_028627145.1). Classification (NCBI taxonomy): domain Eukaryota; kingdom Metazoa; phylum Chordata; class Mammalia; order Chiroptera; family Pteropodidae; genus Eidolon; species Eidolon dupreanum. Next base: position 9,714 of record JAQQSQ010002173.1, on the reverse strand, counting down.
AGACACCCTCTTGTTATGATATGTGCAAATCACCTATCTTGTGATCTCTGTTCTCCTGCACTAGGACGAGAACACAGGACCTTTTCCATTTCTGTCCCAGGTGAAGATTTCTTTCTGCTTTATCCATTATCTTAAAGTCAGTGCTTGAAGCAGTTTTCCATTCCAGACTTCAGTCTCTCAATCTGAGACACATCATCTGAGGGTTTTGGACTCTGCCCACCACTCAAAGAAATTTATCTGACCCACCACCTGGCATAATTAATATTACCTCACACTGAAGGACTCGAAGTTTCCAAAGGTCTCAAACCCCTTGCCACAGGCATTTACATTTGACTGTTTACACCTAAATCCCCCAAGTCCTAATGCCATCTTTTGGCTTGTCCTTTTGGTCGTAGTGGATATCTTACAATATTCCTCACATCATAGGTATCCCAAGACTTTAAACTTCTATGGGCAGGGATGGTTTGTGTACAGCCTAGCATTCCCAGTACTAACATGGAGTTTGCAAAGAGTAAATGCTCAATTATTGTTGTAGAAAAAAATGGGCCACTGAGAAAGAGCTCTAATTTATTAAATATAATTTCTCCTATGTTCCTGAATAAGCTAAATCTATTCATATATATAGTTATAAAACATACTAAAAGTCATAAATGAAACCAAGAATTCATTAGCATTTATTTATTTCTCAACTTCTTGACTTGAACTATTACACTGTTATTTCACATTTCTGAGCAAATGCCTCATCTATTGCCATGTTACCTTGTTCCAAAGCACTAAATAAGATAAAACTTTTTCAAATCATTTTACAAAATAATAAAACTTACTCTTAAATCTCAATCACAGAAACAAATGCTTGAGCCTATCATTCATAAATTTGGATTATGAAGGTTCTTAAATCTTCTATTAAAAGGAAAATAATTTTTAATTATCCAAGTTACCACATAGAACAGAAACATAAGTATGTTATATATACTGTGCTGTCTCCAGCCCCATCCCAACCTTCTTCTCCTTAGAACGTGAACTTATTTTTTGAACAAGTGAAGAACTTGCCTCAGACTTCACTTAGTGTAGGAGGAGCTGCTGATCAAGGCCTTGGAGCGTGCACCGGCTATGGCAGCAATACGAGCCTTGGCTGCTGCTCTGGACTGTGCTCTCTCTTCTTCATCTTGTAAAGCTTCTTCATACCAAGATGAGTAGGCACTTGGTACGGTATCATGGATCTTGGCTATAAATTCTAGGACTCTCATCTTGGTAGTTTCAATATAAGCTCTTGAACCCCACCGGAACTCGAAGCGTGGAGGATCACTATCAGGCACTTGTAGATACTCCAGGTAATTTTCTTTCACCAAATCCTTGGTAATAAGCTTCTTGGGCTCTCCAAATATGAAGTGATTCCTCCCCTCATATAGCCCCATCACATTCAATATTTGCCAGATTTGCTCCTCGGTGGCACAATTGCCCTTCATGAAGATCACACCTAGAATAGTCATCAACAGGCCAGTCTTGGGAATCCCTCTGTTACCACTTGCCATTGCATCATAGCTTAGGTCCAGCTTGTTGACGAGGATATAGATGTGCCGGTAGGGATCCATTTCCTTGACATCAAGGCCAAAGATCATCTCTAGGTGCGCAGAGGCTTTCTTGAGGATCTCCAGGAAATGTTTCCTATACACTTGGATTACATTTCTCAGCATTTCTCCCTTGGTAATGTGCTCTTTCATTTGATACTTGTACAGCAGGTAATATACCAGCAGAATCACCTTCTCATCTAGAGGGCCTCTCTGGGAGGGCTCAGTAGTGGGCTGGGCCTGGAAGGATCTTGGACTTTCCTCCACTTGGTAGTTGGCACCTTCATTCGATGTTGTTGCAGTAGTGGCTGTGGATGGGGCTCTCTGAGGACCCTGGGGATTGCTGCATGACACAGCAGCAGACGAGCTTTTGAAACGAGAAGAGGAGGAAGAGCAAAGCTCTCCTCCTCCTGCTGCAGTGGCTTGAGCACTCACTGGATTCTGGGGCTCTGCTCGTGCCTGGCGGTGTCTTTCATGGGCACGGAGTTTGCTCTTCTGACCCCGAGGCATGATGACTTTCAACAAGGGCAGCAGGCACCAGTGTGGGCAGGTGACTCAGTGATCTGAAGGAGAGAGGATGAGATTGTTGGGCTACTTCAACAGGGAGATATAACTGTGGCATTATGGAAGACCACCTCTGCAGGTTTCCTTGAGGGCACTGCTCTAGGAACCCACAAGCTGCTATTCTCTGATTTGCTTATGCCCTGAGGACTGTGGCAATAAGTAAGGTGTACCTTAGCTACTGCCTACCAGATCTGCTTGGGACTTAGAACAGAGTCTCTAAGTTAGGGAGTTTTTCAGTTCACATTAAAGGCCATCCCTCCACTTTTGGCAGGACCTGAGGTCCCCGTGGTCTACTATTCTGATGCCGATCCCTCATTTCAAAGCTGTCATCACGCTAAAGCCTCAGAGGAGGAACTAAGGGGATTTTTTTTTCCCAGGTAGGCACTGGGAATAAAGCACAGGCAGAGTTCTGTGGGATCCTCTCTATCCTGGGGAACTTAGAGATCTCAGTCCTCACTCCAGTGCTCTCACTTTTACTCCTGATAGGGCCTGGGCTCTTCTCTCTGCTGACTTAAACCATCAAAGAAAGGCCATCCAATACCTGAAAGTCCTAAAGAGGGCCTCAGTGTAATATATTTGCCCTGGTGGCATTTCTCACATGTGCAGAGGTACCCCTGGGGCTGATGGCTTGCATAGGACTCTCTGTGACAACCCAGCCCCTCCCCCTGTTCTATGGTGGGTGGTCCCCTCAGGCCTCACTCAGGGTCCTCAAATTAAGTGCTGAAAAACCTGGATTCCCTCTCTTTAATGACAATGAGGCTGCTCTCTTTTTTTTTTTTTTCCAATTCACAGACCATCTTTTATCGTCATTAATCAGAATTTCAATAATTTGATTTTTTCAAATTATACTCTAAATCTAATGAAGCTGCCCTCTTAGACCAGATTTCCCAAGACGGCCAAAGGACAATGTGAGGGGGTGCTCAGCCTCACATCCTTATCCAAAGCCTCCCAACAGTGGTAGGACTTTGTAAAGTCCCCTTTGATGGGAGTGGGTGTTTCTCTGAGACCTCAATGTCCTCACTATAACACGCGGCAGGGCCTGGAAGCTCTTCCCCTCTCCTGACACCTTCCTCTTCCCACTAGAAAGTATTCATTTTTCCTTGCAACACCAGAAACAGAAGTCAGGGTGCCTTACATCAAATTGACCTAACTTGCAACCTCTCGGAGCCAACGTTCTGGCACTCTGTGAAGCCCCGGATGTTGGGGTAGGGGGCGGTGGGAAGGGTTTCCACAGACTTCACTCAGGGGCCTGACCTTTACTCCCATTAGGGCTTGGGACCCGGCCCACTTCTGGTCGTAAGCTGACGCCTTGTTTTGATACCCCACCCCACTCGGTACCCTCAGAGGAAATTTAGAAAGTACTCGAAGGTTGCCGTGTCAGTCGATTCTTGTCTGGGTTATTTTAGTACTGATAGCAGGCATGGAACTCTTGAAATGCCTCTAATCTGGCGTGGCCAGGCCCCTTACACTTAACTCAGGGTCTTTACCCTAATTCCAGTCGCAGCCTGGAAATCTGTCCACCAACCTGATGCCGCACTCCTTGTACGGAGGCTGCGACTTCAGACACTGAAGTCGGAAGTCACGGTGCTCAGGGCGCGTCACAGCCTTAAAGCGCGGCCTGGGGCCTCTCGGTGTGGACAGCAGGGGCAGGGTTCTGTGAGGCCCGTATGTGTTAGGACGGGCAATTTCCTCAGACGTCGCCGAAGGTCTTTTACTTTACTACCATTAGAGCCTGGAACGGGTCCCTCTGCTGGCTGAACCTGACACTTTGGTGCGAGGCCCTAGCACCTTCAGTCCTCTGGGTGGGGTGGGGGAATTTAGAAGTTTCTCGGAAGTCGCTACATCAGACGATTCCTGCTTGGGTTCTATTTGGGCTGACATGGTGGCGGCGTTCTATGGGTCGACTTTGGGGTGGGGCATTTCTTTGGAACTCACGTAGGGGCAATTTTTTACACACAAAAATAAAACTCTGGGCGGATGCTTACTTCCGTCTCTGGTTAACTAGCATTAAACCAAGGCCCTCCTGATGTCACACTCTAGTTTCCAGAGAGCGAAGCAAAAGGGCATCTGAGCCTCACAGCCATACCGGGGCTTCCCAGAACTTAGCGCAGGAGCAGGTCAGTGTGTTTTGCATCTGCTCTGGGGTGGACGGTTTCCTCAGAAATCAGACAGAGTCCTCATACTTTTATTTTTGTTACTGCCTGGGACCCTGTTCTCTGTGGCCCTAGGCCAACAACCAGGTCCAAAGCCCTCAAAATCCTGACTCCCCAGAGAGGAAATTGAGGTCAATTCTTCAGGTAGTTCTTACATAGAGCCTGCTAGGACTGAAAGCAGGGGTGAGACAGTGGGGTCCACTCTCTCCTGGGGAGTCCCCTCAAACTTACTTAAACCCTAAGTTCCCTCTGACGTTGCTCTGATTCCTCACCTTCTGTTTAAGGCCTCGGATTCCTCCATCTGTTGGCTGAATCTAACAATTGGTCCATTGACCTTATTGCAAAGGTTTAGATTTTACTATATTTACTATGGATCCTGTAATGACTTTGGTAATAGCTAGCACGGAATCCATATATTTTTTTTATTTTTAAATTTTATTTTTAAGGAATATTTTATATTTTCAAAATATTTAGGAATTCTTTAATTAGAAAAATAATGGCAAGCCCCACGCCCTCCGCTCCAGGGTCCCGGATACTGGAAACGGCCTGCCCAGAGCACCCCAGATAGCGGGGTCCACAGTCTCGCGGGGGCAGGGAAGAAGGAGAGGCGGCCCCGCCCAAGGCGGGATGGCGGCTGTGCTGCGGCCCTGAGCCCGCCCCATGCTTGCCTTCCACAGGCTGGCTGGCTGGCGCGGCCGCGGCCGTGGAGTTCTACATCCTGTCTTTTCGCTAGGAGGAGAGTGACCTGGAGCGGGGATACGTGGCCGTCATTTTAGAAAACGAACTTCTTAAACTGTTTCTTGATTTCCTGAATGTGCGACGCTTGCCATCTCTACCAAAGGCAGAGCTGTGAATCTCTTGATGAAACAGAATCTTAAGAGTCAGGCAAACTGCCCCACCAGCCGGTGCTGCTATGTTCTTCAGGGATCCATGTGTCTTACCTGTAGCCAGTGATCTTCTGATTCTGGTAACTGAAGGAGTTCTCCATGGGATAGTTTACCCTCACTTACAGCCCACGTAGAAGTCCTACAGGTCCAGAAGAACCTGAAGCAAGTTTGAAAGCTGTAGTCAAGGAAATCGGTATCTACCAAATTAACCTAAATTCTGTGACATAACAGCTCTAGCTAATGGTAAAATTCACAATTCCAGCTTAAATCAGGGCAGGGACGGTTCCATTAGAATGATGTTTTTAAAAATAGAAACTGAACCAGGGTTGTGCTGAGGTCCCCAGGAGCACCAAGTGTGACAAAACAAAGTGACTCTTGGTTTCACTTACACCATTTGCTAATTTAAAACCTTATCCTGAATCATGCTGAGACTGATCAACTTTGGTAGCTTTTTTGTTCAGATTTTTTTACACACTAGTTCTTTCATTATGAGATTTTCTCAGCCAGTGATACATTCCAAAGTGCTGGCACAAGGAGAGTATCATAGAAATGCACACTGCTAAGTGTGAGGAAGGAACTAAACTGGAAATTAAATTAATACTGACAATATTAGGGCACTTTTTAAATCATGGCATTTTAATTTATAGTGGAGTTGCATCAAACCCAGGGGTTAGCTTCTACTGTCAGATTAAATGGGATATTATGGTTATCCTTTGAAGTCTGTTAGAAAGGCTTCATATCAGAAATTTGTCCAACTACCACAGCCAGTTTTTCCTCCAGTGTTGGAAGAAATGATTATTTCTTCAATTGAAGACCAATTGAAGTTGTTGGTGTTCATTTAGGGGCTATTTTGTATATAAACACACACACACACACACACACACACACACACACACACACACCCTTAAACTCTAAAATGACACTTACCCCTGCAAGATGCTTGCCCTCTAAGAGCCAGGATGTGAACTGACAGTGACTGAGGTAACACCACACTTGACAACCACAAGTTGACAACACTCAACTTGGTTTACTCAGTGTCCATTCATTGAATAGGTGGTATTGCCACAGGATTTACTGTTATTTCCTCATTGTTTCTTTTTCATTGACCTCATATATTAAATTAATGTAAACTAAATGTGTTTATGATATGATTCCACAGCATATCTTAAAGACATTTATATTTTGAGCAGTAAAGGATACAAGCATATATGCAACCTGTATGTATGTATTTGGGCATTTCATTAAAAACTAATTAATGACTAGCCTGTTTATGATTATAAGTTTTAACAGGCTTCTATGTAGGAGAAGACTATTTAGATTCAAAACTAATTATTAAATCATGTTATTTGAATGATATCTTACTACATGTTAGAAATGAGTAAGAACTAAATGATCAAGGGTCATCAACCAAAAATAACTGAATAGTCAAGTGTTGAAGATACTTTTTTAATTGTCTTTTTTATTAGCTATTTTGAGTTAAATAAAAACAAAGAATAAGATATATTTGGGAGAAAAAAGAAAAATAAAGGCAATGGGATTATCTATCCCACTGGCAATGGATTCTAAAAGTACCTATGAATTATATCACTCACATCTCCCTCGTAAGATACAAAAAATAAAGAAAATCTTAAATCACATTGCTATTAAGCTTCCTTGCAGTAAGGAATAAGACCAAGCTACGCTAGTGTACAAAAACCTGAAATTCCAAGCATGAAAATAATTTATTGATTAGACATCTGGTTTATTCAAGCATTTGGCCTACTGAAGGTAACATTCTGTTTTTAATTTTAAGTCAATCGAGTTGGAGTTAGTACAGTAAAAAAGATAGAGGTTTGGACTCCACATACATCTGTCACCCCTAGGCAATTTAACAAGGAACTACATCCCTTGCAGTGTTTCTCCATTCACCCTGTAAATGTTTACATTGTAGGCAAGCCCCCTACTCCAGTCAGTATCTAGTAGCAACATAGACCACCAAACATAACTTAAGTACAACTGCCCTCTGCTGGGCAAAGGAGTCAGGAACTATGGGAGACAATCTGAGGGAAGAACACTTGAATTGTTTTTCAAGACACATCCACACTCAGCCCCTTACTCCACATCACTGAGATAGTTAGCTTTAGGGAATTCCATCCTCCTTGTAGCTGCACACCACCTACCACTACTCATTGGTAATACTTGCCCTATTTTAACTGTCCCATATCACCAATCAATCCCACCCACTTACACAGCCTCAACCTCAGAGGCAGGAGGGCCACATACAAAGAGGAAGAAATAGCCTTCTCCATCAGGCATCAAGATAACTCTCAACCCTGGTACACTAGCAAGGATGCATGGAGTGCCCAGAGTAGTGAAGAGATGTAGCTCTCCTAGATTCCATCAATAATAGCACTTGATGGGTAATGGGAGCCAGCTGTCCTCTGCCTGACAGTGGGCAGGGGGCGTTTTAAAGGAGTGTGGGGTATCAAGCATCTCTCTGCTTCTTTCATCCAATAATTCTGTCTACTCAAACCACTCTACAACTCGAGGCTGGTAGTAATAATTCAGAGACTTCCTAGCCTATCCATGTAAGTTGTCTGGTACCCTCAACCAGATTCTCCGCCTTCTCTTCTTCTGGTACCTTTTCTCTACCTTTTGCGAAAGTCTACATACAGGTTCCTGACTGCTAGCTGCCCCAGGATCTCAGGACTTGTTTTAGTATGTGATCTCTCTCAGAGTTTCTAGAAATTGCTCTACTCCTACCCCCAGTCCTCCTGGTGTTCCTCAGTTATTGAGGTTTTCCTATCCAGGCCCATTTCCTGGCACCTGGTCATTCTGACAAATCTTTGCTTCTCAAAATAAAGGGGGAAATTTAATTGACATATTAGAATTCTTAAAGCATGTGCCCAGAGGTATCGTTGTAGTCATCACTGCAGAAATCCTGCTTCATATGAGTAAGGGATTGTGTTCATTTCCTGCTCAAATTAATCACAAAACAGGGAAATACAAATTAAAATAATATTGAGATGATATAATTGTACCAAAAATGTTGCCCCAAATTTAGAATTGATCAAATTAAATGCCTGTGGGAATGTAGGGTATTCACATAAATTAATTTGTGAGAATATGAATTGGTGCAGCATCATTGGAAACCAATTTCAGAAATATTCAAAATATTTACAATCACCAAACTATTTCCACTTTAATCTAATTTGCACATTTCTACTTCTTTCTTATAAAAATTCACATTTGCCCAAGAACCATGTTCAATATTGTTATATTTCAGTTCTATTAATCATAATAACCAATGAAAAATAACCTATGTATCCATCAGAAGGAGAATGGTTACATTAATTATGACACACTTTAGAATTTTAGGGAGTAGTTAAAATAGTGAACTGGATCTATATGTGCTCTCATAGAAAGATCCTGTGTACATTTTATTCAGTGACAAGGGCAAGAGGCAGAACATGATGTACATGGTTACACATGTGTAATAAAAACTCACAGTGTCTCTTATCTTTTTTTTTTATTTCTTTTTAAAGTCTCCCCTTCCAGTTTGGACAAGTTCTCCGTGTCTCAGTTTCCTCACCTAAAAAATGGGAATAATGATGGTCTTTACCTAGTAGGATACCAGAAAATTATTAAAAAAGAGGTCAGAGAAAAGACTCTGGCATCTAGTAAGCACTCAATAAATTTTATGTGAATTTATTTCAATGATGATATTACACAAAGATGTACATGTTTATGCTATAAGTTTCATGCTTCTCAGGTCCCCCATTGAGAAGCCTATGGTTCTCATTCTCCAATGAGAAAAGCTTTGGTTTTGCCTCTCAACTAAACACTCCTTCTTGACCTTCTGAGCCTCACACTTTACTCCCTCAAACACATCTCAGTTTGTATCTATTGAAAAACCTGTATTTGTAACATATAGGTAGTGGAGATGGTGAGGAGGAGAGAGATGTCAGGGTAACCCCTTACAAACTTCTTTTCTGGCAGGAGTCATAAAACCTATTATTCTCAAGTGAGGTATACTATAGAAGCAATAGAGATAAAAATTTATGGTAAGCTGGAGTGAGAATGGGGTCCTCACTCTGTTGTGATCCCTCAGGAGTTTGTCTCAGTGCTCACTGGAGACATTTTAAAAGCGAGTTACCAACAGTGTGTTTTTCTAGCACATATATGTAAGAAAAAGCCTAGAATAAATTTTAAAAATATAAGCACAAGGTTTTTCTTTGTGGTTACTTCTAGTAGGGAATGAATTTTACAGGACCATAGTAAGAAGGCAGAATTGGGATTATTCCATATTTTTAGAATTTTTTCACGCGAAGAATATGTACACAATTTCTTTTGTAATTAATATGCTTAAGTAAGACTAACAACAGAAATAGCTGTGTGTTGTTCAGATAAGTAACTTCTAGTGGACATAATAGAAGAAGGTTGAAATCTGAATGCCCTAACACTACAGGAGTTTATTTCTCATGCACATTAAATCTGACATGGGTAGGCAGGGTGTCCACTGTCAAGTGGCCCAGGCATCCGAGCTGCTCCGATCATGTGACT
>JAQQSQ010002172.1:0-11258 GCA_028627145.1 Eidolon dupreanum | reverse complement strand
CTCCCCCAACCCCCGAGAACATGCGAATAAGGTGCCAGTAAGTACCCGCTGTGGCCATCAGCGGCTGCGTGACATTTCAGTGTTATGTGTTATCTCTACAATGCCAGCTACTTCGGCCGTCACGTGACTGGAGGCATCCGATCCGTCACCGCTGTCGTCTGTGCCGCCGTGACTATCTGCCGCTTGGTCTTTGGGCCGTTGCCACGGGAAGTCTTTTTGCAAAGAAGGAGAAACCCTCTGTTTTTCTTGGTTTAAGATTAGTGGGCCGTAGGTTCCGACGGGGTCACTTTGGAGAGCAGGAGGCAGTGCTCTTCACAGTCCCGCCTCCTGACGGCCTGGCAGGGCGGAGGGGGCTGTGCTGGGCCGGCGGGGAGCGTGGCCCGCCTGGGAAGAGCCCACGGAGGAAGCCGCAAAGCCGCGGGACGGGCGGCCGGCCCACGCCAGGCCGCTGTGAACGACACGATCGTTACGGCGCTCGTCCTCGCCCCCCCGACGAAAGTCGCGGTCTCCCCAACTCCCCGCCATTCCAGGCTGCAAACACCGGACCCCCCGGTGTCCGGGAATGAAGCTCCTCCACACTCCCCCGTGTAGCCGTCCACCTGTGCAGCTGCCTGCCTGCCCCGCTGTCTGTCCGTCCGCCACACTGCTCGCCAGGCGCCCGCCGCCCCGAAGCCGCACGTCGTGGGCGCCACGGCCAGGCCGTGCACGAGCGAAGGAGCGAGCGAGTGAGCGGCGAGCGCCGGCATCACGGCCACTGCTCTCTGCTGGGCCTTGATGGGGGCCGGGCACGTGCACGTGCACCGCGTGGACCCCTCCCGGCAGCCCGGCCCCCGCGGCGTCGCCAGCCGGGTTTACGGAAGAGGAAACGGGGTCTTGGACACCTGAAGCCCCCTGAGGGGTGGGGAGCGGCAGGGTCGCCGAGTCACACGCATGCACGCAGACCTCCCATGCTGCTTTGTACCTCCCCCCCGCCCTGCTGGCCGCTCGCTCTGCCCCAGAAACCCCAGCACAGCTTGTGAAGGGCATGTGAGCCCCGGGCCACGGGGGTGCAGGGGGTGCCGGACCCCGGGCCACGACCCCTCCGCTCAGGGGTGGGAGGTGACGAGTTTATGTCCCGTCCCCTAAATGGGACTCTGAGCTGTTCCTTAACAGTTCACTCTGGGTTTGGGGTCTGCCGCCTCCCAGAGCACCCGTGCCCCCTCCCACCTGGCTCCTGGGCCCATGAACTTGGGGCCGTGGGACCTGAGGTTGGAAGAGGCCCTCGATAACTAGCCGTACCCCCGCATTGTCAGACGCGGAGACCGAGGCCCGGAGAGGTCAGCGGCCAGCCCAGACCCCGGAGCCGGCCGGGGACGCGGTGAAATACCCTGGCCGGCCCTCTCTCTCTGGGCGCTGGCCATCGGGGGCAGCGGCTGGCCACAGACACTTGAGAGCAGCCCTGGAGTGGCCGGCAGCCCATCTCTGCCAGGACCCTGCGGGCCCCACGAGGAATCATGGCACAGAGGGGGTGTCCACGCCTCTCCTCGGCCCCCCGTGGGCTCGCGACCCCGGTAAGCGCCCCGTGTAGTGCCGGGCAGCCCGCTGGCAGGGGCGGCCCCCTCGTGGGCTGGCTGGGTCAGTGGAGAAGCCGGAGCGGCCCGCGCCCCTGCCTGCTGCGTTTCAGTGTGAAAGGTGTTTAATTATTTCTGACAGAGTTCAGCTTCGACATCTGTTCGTGAGCGGGGAGAGTCCATTTAGGTTATCCATCACTGTGACAGGTTCAACTTTTTTGGAAGCGCTTTTTCCTTTCATAATGGGGCCCGGGTGGGAAGGGGCGGGGGTGGCGGGTCGGAGGCGACGTGAGGCACAGACAAAGACCCTCCTGGGGCCCGGGGCGCGACGCCGCTGTAGACGGCAGCGGCCCCGACTCTGGCCGCTTCGGTCCCTTCTATCGGAGGCTGCCGGGGGTGGGGGGCGGACGCTGGGGCGTTCGGTGTGGGAAGGGGGGATCTCATCAGCTCTGTGAAGGGCTTTCGAAATGGGCCGTCATTCTGGGCCGTACTTGTCATTCAGCCATTCGCCCACTCCTTCATTCATTCACTACAGACTCTCGCTGAGCTCCCCCTCAGGGCCAGGCACCCTGCAGGTCGCTGGGGACAGTGGGGGACATGATAGGCGTGGTTCCAGTGGGGAAGCTGGGTGTTGAACGACTAATTGCCCAGTTAACTACTGGGTTGCTGTGTGGATAAGGGCCGTGAGGGTCCTTTGGCGGCGAGAGGGGACCGGCCAGTGGGGCCAAGCGGCGAGGGACACAGTCCCAGGGGGCATCGTAGCCCAGCCGTGAAGAGAAGCGGTCTGGGCAGGCCTGGACCGAGCCCGGGGACCCCTTCAGGGCGAGGCCCTTCACCTGCCTGAGCCTTGGTTTCCACATCGGTGAACGGGGACAGCACATCTACGAGACAACGCCCATCTAGCACGGGGCGCCCAGGAAGGGCCCGATAAACACTTTCCACGTCCCACCAGGGAGGGGCCTGAGCACTGTGTCCCTAAGGGCAGCACAGTGGGGGTCTCAGGGTCTGTGCCCAGGGTCAGGCCCTGCTCCGTGGGCCAATGACTGAAATTCCCCACTCCCGCGAACGTCCCTGGCAAAGATGAAGAGTGCCCGGGAACCCCACCCAGGCTCGCATTCTCGTTCTCGTTATTTCTACGGCATGACGGGTCATGTGTTTGAGCCTGGGCCCTGCGGCCAGAGAAAGCCGCGTTCCAGGCATGGGCCACTCGCTCAGCGACGAAATACGGACCCTCTGGCTTCTCCTCTGTGAGGGGCAGAAGGACACTCGCAAGAAACAACTCACGCCAGTGACCTAGCCCCGTGCCTGGCACCGCACGGAAGGGTAGCGTCGTAGGTCAGCTGCTGTCGTTCATGACGGTGCTTCGTAGCCACAATCTAAAGACTGGAGAGATGACCGAGAGCCGATCGAACTCCCGTTATCGAAAATAGAAACTCGTTTGTTTCCTTCCGCGTTTGCGCTCCTACCTGGAGCCACCGAGGAAATGCCACACCAGAGAGACAGAGATGCGTGACCCGGGGCGGGGGTGGCGGTGGGAGGCCCTTCCCCTGCTCCCCGGGAGGAAGACGCCCCTCTAGCCCCCTTTGTCCAGCGGCACTTGGGACCTCCAGGCAGATCCTGAGTCGCAGGCGAAGGGGCTGGAGGGGCTGGGCGTCCCCGCTGGGGCCCGGGTGCCCGAGGAGCGCGTCCTGCCCCTCCCCCGCAGCGACCCCCCATGACGGCGCCCTCACTGACGAAGAGAGTGAAGGGGGAAAGGCAACGGCAACGGACCAGGGGCCGGGCCGGAGCGGGGCGGGGGAGAGGCGGGGGCGTCGCACAGGCAGGAAACAGGAGAGACAGAGGGACCAGGCGGAGCGGGGCCGGGTCGGGTGCCGGGAGAGCTATGAAGCGACTGTGGCTCCCGCGCCTCGCACCCTGTAACCCGGCTGACGGGCGGCGGGGCGGATGGTGGCTGACGGGTGCTGACAGGGGCCCCTGGGGGCGCTTCGGGGAGGCGAGCAGGCTGCTCCGGCGGCGTGTTCCATCGTGTTCCATCGCTTTAGGCTCAGGAAGGCGCCGGCCCCTTCACTGTGTAACTCGCAGTGTAACGCGACACGCGGCTGGGCCGGGGCCGGCCGGGGCCGCCCTGTGCCACCGTCCTCCCGGGGCCAAGCGCGTCCCCAGCGGTCCCTAGCAGGGCTCGCTGGACCAGAGCTGGGCTCCCACAGTGCCCCGTGTCCCGAAGCCGCTGCCCCCAGGTCTCCCAGTTCCCCTACTCTGCCCGACGCCCCAGCTCGTACGGGGGGCCCGATCCGGGCGCCTCAGCAGGGGGACACGGCAGAATGAGCGCCGTCCGGCCCGCGGCTGGAGCGTGGCGGCTGCAGGTCCCTCTGGGTGCGGGCCACGCCCTCGCGCCAGCCCCCGTAGACGTTTGCCCCGTCTCCCAGGGATGCCGCCCTGTGGGAGGTTTAGTGCTGGTGGCATGGAGCCGTCTCGTGTCCCCAAGTCCCCAGTGCAGAATGTGGTGCATCAATGACCACCTTACTGGACGGGGTTTGGCCCAGATGGCGTCCGCCCCCAGTGGACAGACACCCCGGCTCCGAGGCCAGATGACCCGGGTTTAGCCCTAAGCTGCCACTGAGCAGCAGCATTTGCTTCCTGTCTGTGACCCGGGGACACAGCAGCAGCAGCCCCGCCGGTGGGTGTGAAGGGTCAGTGAAGGGGACCCCAGGGCCGGCACTCAGGAAGTGCCCAAACACGTTCGTTACCGGTATCGGCGCGATCGATGGCTAGAAGCCCACAGACTCCGATGTCCAGAGGACGGGGGAGAGCGGGCCCGGCGGGCGGCTGCGGGGAGACTGACCTTCTGGAAGTGGGGCATGTGCCAGAGGGCGTCCAGCTTCACCGGCGGCTTGTACTTCCTCAGCTGGCTGCTTCGGGTCTCATACAGCTTCCCGAGGGTCACCTGCCGGCCAGAGAAAGGCGGAGGGGAGATGCTCACCTGGCTGCCTGCAGGAGCCCGAGCTGAGACGACACGCGAGGGCAGAGAGTGGGCTTCCTGGGGCTGTGGACTCGCGGGCCACTTTTCTCCTCAGGTGGCCCTTTACCGTGTCAGATTCCATGGCACCCGCTCTCCTCCCTGGCCGTGCCCTGGCCATAGCTCGGTGGCCTTGGGGTGCGGGACCACGGGAAGCCATGAGCGTGTGTTTCGGTTTCTGGAACCGCGGGTTCTGGCTTGCACCCGCCCTGAGGGCGGGCGGCGTCCAGGAGGCCTGCGATTGCTCCCCAGCTGACCAGCCCCGGCGGGCAGTAGGGACCCCTCAGTGTGCGGATGGAGGGTGTGTAAGTGGGGGACCGTTGCAGTCTCTCGGGGGCAGGTCCTCATCATGGCCCGCTGCTCGTGGAAGAGCGAGGACGGCTCCTTCGGGGGAGGGCTTCAGGGGCTGAGTTCAGAGCCCCCGAGGTCTCTGCGGGTGACATTTCAGAGGCACTGTGTGCCCTGTGCCTGCTGACAGGTGCCAGCAAGCCCCTGACAAGGGCCCTGAGGCTGGCGGGGTGAGCTATGGCCTGACTTGTGTTCCCTCCAAAGTCACCCCCGATGTGACTGTATTTGGAGACGGAGCCGTTAAGGACACAATGAAGGTTAACTGAGGTCGTAACGGTGGCACCCTAATCTGATAGGACTCGTATCTTTACGAGAGGAAGACACAGCGGGTGTGTCACACAGAGAAAAGACCACGTGAGGACACAGGGGGAAGGCAGATGTCTACTAGCCAAGGAGAGAGGCCTCGGGACACATCAACCCTGCCGGCACCTTGAACTTGGACTTCCAGCCTCCAGAACTGTGGGACAATAGATTTCTGTTGTTTAAGCCGCCCAGTCTGTGGTACTTTGTCACGGCAGCCCAAGCATGGACCGAAACCAGGGCCGAGGCTCCCACCTCTGGACCAGCAGGCCCGGGGCCTTGGACTCCGCATTTTCAGCGCCTGCCTTAAGGGAGTCCCACGCATAGCCAGCCTGGCCCGCGGCTGTGACCCTGGTCAGAACTGGGGGAGTTAACCGGTAAACAGGGACTCTCGTTTGTACCTAGCGCCTGGCAGCATTGCAGCCCCACCCCTGGAGCAGGTGGGCTGGGCCGAGCGGGAGAGGCCACCGGTGCCCACGCGGCACAGAAGGTCCTGTCCCTGAGGGACAGGGTCATTGCCGTGGACCACCTCGTCCTGCAGGTTCATTGCCCAGTATCAGGACAGCTCCACGGCTAACGGCTGAGTCTCTGCCCCAGGCTCCGGGCCAAGCACCTTGCCAGCATCCATCCATCCATCCATCCATCCATCCATCCAGCAAGTGTTCACTGATCATTCATCGTGTGCCTGGCATTGTTTCAGGAGCTAGTGATACATCACTGAACAAAACGAAGTCCCCACTCTCATGGGGCTAAACTCCTAGTGGGAGAAGCAATAAGCAAAATAATTCATTTAAAAATGTCAGGTGGTGATAAGTGATTTAAGGAAAACTGAAACAGGGTAAGAGGTCAGAGGGCAACTGGGAGGAGATGGCATTTTAGGGGCACAGGGAAGGTCCCCCGATAAGGAGGGGAATGGCACGTCCCGGCCTGTCCGTGAGTCTTCAGGCCTTTGCTGTGTCTCCCCGGGCACAGGGCCTTGGCTCAAGCCTGAGGGTCCTGGAGCTGAGCCCGACAAATGACAAGCGTTTGCAAGAATCGTGCCCAATGCTGCCTCTGCCTGTTCCGTGCACAGGTGTATTTCCCAGGATGCTGATGCAGCTTGAGTTCTGGGGCTCCCAGTGGCACAGGGTCCCTGTTGGGCCCCGGAGGAGCTCTGCTCATGGGCTCACATCCTCCTCTGTTTTTGTAAAAATCGGAATAGCGTCCTTTTTCTTAAATGGGACCTCCAAAGTGTACAAGCTCCAGGCCCCACAAAACCTGCATCTGCTCAGGGTTTCACTGGGATTACTTTTCATCTCGCCTGTGAGCCTGTTTCCCCCGAGGTCGGGGCCCGGTGGATTTTCAGCATCTCACACAACGAAGCCCCTCCTGTGGGATGGACTGACGGAGGCACAGTCGACAAACGAGAGCCAAACCGACGTTCACTGAAGAAGCCGCCGCCCCCTCCGACCCCGTTCATTGATTTATTTCGTTAATCTGTAATAGTCATCTTATTGGATGCGTCTGAATAATTTACGAGTTTTTTGGATCAAGTATCTTCTTTGCCTCATAGAATCGATTTGAAAACTCGATCTCTGAACCAAAGCAGAGGGGCCGTCCGGCCCTCCGAGTTAGCCTTCGGAATCGGAGGGACGCAGGACAGTCTTGTCACCTCTCTAAGCCTAAGTTCCCGCCACTGGAGCCGGGGCACCGATGTCTAACAAACAAGGTTCCTGGCGGTTTTCCGAGTGAAGCTCTGAGCAGAGTGTCTGGCCCAGGATAATTACTCACAAAACGGAAGTCGTTACCAAGAATTTCATTTAGGGTCATCACCATCCAAAACCCAGGACGTCCTTAGCTGCCCAAGAGACAGGCTTCTCCCTGGATGATGGCCACTTGACTCTGCAAACCGACCACCACCTTATCAGCCCCAACAAATTGTTTAGCAACCCCGACAACACCCCCCAGCGTTTAGTGGGGCCGCTGTCCATCGCCATTTGTTTGACAATGTGGCAGCCACAAAGAATCTCCGAGAGGGACGAGGACTCTGGGGCGAGGTCAGCAAGTGTCTCCTGAGCACCTGCAATGTGCTGGGCATGGGCCTCGTTTAATCTGACCTCTCTTTTCACTTAGGAAATTGAGACCCCAGCAGAGTGCTGACTCACTCAAAGCCACACCGCCGGAGCCGGTGCCAGGTCCCGGCCAGTGCCTGGCGGCAGAGCCACTCACGTTAGCTGCTCAGGGCACTGGCTACGGGGCTGTCCCTCGAGTCAGGAGGGGGCGCCTCGCACGCTCTGGGTTCTGTGGATTTGCTTCCCTGGGACGAGCCGTGAAGTAGCTGCTAATTAAAAAGCACGAGTCTCTAAAGGCGTTTGTCACGACAATGCTCCCTCTGAAACCGGCCGTTACCGCAGCAAGTTGACTCTTTCTCGAGCCATTAACGAATAAACTAGTCACGGGCCGCTTTTAAAATGTTATCGCCACGCTCCGCGCGTTAACGAGCCGGCGTACAGGTGTCACTCCATGGCTGCCGAGGGCCCTGGCAGGGGCCTGGGCTCCCTGCCATCGCTGCGGCTGCGGAGACCTGGGACCCTCCGTCCCTCCGTGCGGCTCCGGCCTGTCCTGAGGGCGCCAGGATGCCTGGCGAGGCCCTCGCTGCCCCCGGGTTGGCCATGGGACATCACAGCCACTGTCGTTGAGCCCTGGGCTTTACCACAGTCAGCAGCAGTGGGGCCTCGCCATCAAGAAAAGCCTGGACCCGGGCGGGCCACTCCTGGGCGCAGGCCTGTTCTGACACCTGTGGCCGCTCACTTAGCGTCTCTGAGCCTCAGTTTCCCCAGTCTTAAAGTGGAACAGACTGAGACGTCCTGTTGAGGTCGCAACCTCATGGGGTGCTCAGGAGGACGAAATGCAGGAAGACGGGGTGCACGTGCAGCCCCAGTCTCGGCAGGGAGTGCGGCGAGGGACAACACGGCCGTGACGGTTACAACAACCAGGGACACCAACGTCGTGCTTCTCACGCAGCCTCTAAAGCGCGAAGTGAGCGTGAAGCAACCCCGAGTGTAAGGTGATCCGGCTGCGTCTACGGCCACTCCAGCCGTGAGCCATCGGCGGCGTTCGGGTGCCGCCTGGCCTCGGCTCCCGTTTCACTGTGTGGGCACCGCCTCCCTGGGTCTGGAGTTCCACGCCTGAGAAACGGGGGTGAGGCCCAGCGCCCCGGCTTCTGCGAAGCGTGAGTGAGATGAGGTTACGACACACGCGAAGTGTTCGTCGTGGGGCCTTTGATGAGCGTGTTCTTCACGGCACCCCCTCCCCGCCCCCCCAGAAGCGGTTTCTCTGTTCGCTTTGCCTCCTCAGCTTCTTCTTTGCAGACAGCACAGGGCACGGGTCTGCCCAGGCCAGGTCAGGACAGTGTGAAATCTGATTTCTGGGGCTGTGAGGTCACGCGGAGGCTCAGCAGAGGAGTCCTCTGGCAGGAGTTGGGACCCGGTTCTAATCCTGCCTCATGGGCACGCGGGGCTGATTCACTGGTGACCCCGGCCAGAATCTTCCATTCTCGGGGCTTAAGTAGGGGTTGAACCTGATCATCACCAAGGCCCTCCCTCACCTAAATTTCTACGATGCCTGGTCGGCATAGCGACAAGCAAACTGATTCCCGCACCACGCGCCCCCGCCCCAGCCCTCCACCCCACCAGCGACAAATATGCACAAAGGTCACTCTCAAAGCTTGACCCTCTCCAGCCCTTCCCTCCTGTCCCGCCCGAACCATCGGCCGCTCGGGGGTGAGGGCAGCCTTTACCTTGTGCTTTTTCTCCAGTTTGATGGCTTTCTGGGTGGCCTTCTGATCCTGCACCCACAGCTGCTGGTACCGGTGCTGCAGCAGGTCAAAGAAGGGGGTGGACGGCCTGTGGGGAAGAAGTCCAGGCGGGCTTGAGGTCTTAGAAGGGCCAGGAGCACCCCACCCCCCAGCGCCGAGGGCATCCGCCAGACTGTCCAGGCTACCGGGCAAATCGCTCTCCCCGAGGCAGTGAGCGGCCCTCTCCCGTCTTCGAAGAAGCGAGCGCCCTTCACGAGTCACTCAACAAGCTTAGATTGCACACCGGCCAAGTGCTGGGACTCAGAGGATGACAAAGACTCTCTCTTTGACCAGAGTGTACACAGGCTCCTCGCAGGCTTCTTCTCGACTAGGCCCTCATCCTTGGGGGCTTATCCTTGGCCCGCTGAGGCCAGTCTCAGCAAAGAACCTGCTCAGTCAGTCCCCCGGCCCTGATATCTGATCGCCCGGGCCTGTCTCTACCAAGAATCCTTTAAGTCAGGTTAGCAAGACTCCCCCACCCTCGGTGTCTGCTCTTAGTCACTCTCCATCCGCTGCCCCTGGCACGCTGCTGCTTTTCCTGTGCAGGGCGGTTCGTATGCCCCGCCGCTTTGCAACGCGAAAAATCGGGTTTGTCATCGCTGGCATCCCGGAGGTGAAGGAGCGAGGTCCCAGAGTGGTGGGGACAGCACTGACGTCACACCGGCTCAGGGGAAGCAAGGATGGGATGCGGCACATGCTTCGGAGGAGAACCGGGGGGCATGGGATGCGGCGTGTGCTTCAGAGGAGAACCGGGGGGCATGGGATGCGGCACGTGCTTCGGAGGAGAACCGGGGGGCACAGATGCAGAAGGAATGATGGATCTGAGGGGAAGACACTCGCTGTCTCGCAGCTCCTGATGAAATGATGGATTTAGGTAACAGTCATTCGCAAGGCGGAGGCGGACGGGGAACTTTACAACGGGTGGGCCAGTCTGCAGCACCTGAACCACGTGATCGATGTTTTGTTTTGTTTTTTTGTGATAAAATGCACATAACGTAAAATTTACCTAATCGATCAATCTTATCACTGCCGGAAGTGATCCAACAGGAGGTTTGCAGCACCATCCACCAAATATTTTTTGGGGGAAAAAAACAACAACAACAGCAAAGCAAACCTGAAGGTAATCAAATTTCTAGACCAGCACTATCAAAGAAAAATATAATGTGAGTCACCATGAAACTAATTTTTTTTCTAGTAGAATAAAAAGAAGCAGGTGGAATTAATTCTACTAATATATCGCAAGTATTATCACGTCAACATGTAATCCCTTTAAAATATTAACAAGATATTTAAAAGATCCGGTTTCTACATTTGAATTTAAAATAGTTGAAATTAAATAAAATGGAAAATTCAGCTCCTTAGTGGCACCAGACTCCTTTCAAGTGCTCGGTAGCCATTGGCGGCTAATGCTGCCATATTGGATACACATGACTCGCCTCCTACCTACCAGGGGACAGAGGAGCGCACTCCGTACCGCTGTGATGATGCCATCTGCCAAGTCCAGAGTGTGAAACGCTCCCAGGACAAGTGACTCGACTGCTTCAGCAGACAGAGGACATTGGAGAAAAGAGAGGATGAGGACGTGATCGCGATGAAAAGTGACTTAGGAAACACACCAACGGAATGCAATACGTAGCGTTCGTTCAGATTCCGACAAACCAACGGTAAAAAGGTGTTTGGGGGGCAACCAGGGAACAGTGAACCCCAGCCGAGTTTTAGAAGCCATTAAATATTACAAGTTATGTTGTGTGTGATAACGATATCGCGATTATTTATGTTAAGTCTTTATCTGTTAGAGATGCATACTGAAGGGTTTGTGGGTGAAATAATATGTTGTTTAGAATTTGCTTTAAAAAAAGAAACTCCAGTAAAAAAAAAAAAAGTAAAATAAAATAATATAAAAGAAAAAGATGAGACGAGAATGGCAGGGTATATTGATAATGGTCGGAGCCGTGAGATGAGGGTTGATTGTGGGCGCGTGCTATGCTATTGCTCTGCTTCTGTGCATGTTTGAAAATTTTCATGGTAAGAAGTAAAAAGAGAAGAAGAAGAAGAAGAAAACTAGTGAGTAAAACGTCGTTACCCATCACTGCTCTGTGATCTTCCTTTAGAAGCCAAATGGCTGTGGTCACCTTCTCCACCACTCGGCTTGGGTCTGAGCCGATTGCTTCTTCATAGCTCTGAGTCAGGGTTCTCAGATTTTCCTGGC
>JAQQSQ010002171.1:0-11259 GCA_028627145.1 Eidolon dupreanum | reverse complement strand
GATGTGTTAAACATCTGCAAGATAAATGGGAGGGGAGCTAGAGAGAGGAAAGGACAGTGTGGCAAGGCCACTGGGCGCCACAGAGCTAAAGTCACTCCAGAGCAGTCCCACGTCTCCTGGGAATGGACTTGCCCCGTGTTCCTACCACACTTACTGGGGCAGGGAGGGAGCCCTGTCAGGGTGTGGTGATCAACCACCTCCGAGTCGAAGGTCTGAGGGCACCTGCTCACACAGCCAGCGCTGTCAGAAGAACTTGAGGATTTGCTTAATTCTGGTGGAAGTGCTTAGAATAGAGCTGGATCAATACTGAGCCTCCTCAAGCATCTCCAAAGTCCAGCTCCTGGGTTACCTTTCTCTCCCCGTTTTCCCCTGCTCTTCCCTACACCAGAGCCCCTCCCCCTATTTTTATTCTTTTCTCTCTTCTTCCTTTTCCCTTTCTTTGTAGAGTCCCTTGTCAGATCTTCCCTCCAGCCACAATCCCCAGCTGGAAAGGTTGCAGAGAGGCTGTGAGGGGTTGGGGGAGGCATGGTGGGGAGGGTTTGGGTGTTTCAAATGTGAGTAGGGAAGGCTTGAACCAACCACCCACACACCGCCTCCTCCCCATGCTGGACCTCCAGTGCGGTGTGGTTCACACAGCAGGCTGCCTCTAAGATTGTGGCCACACTCCTAGCTTACAGGACTTGCGCCTGGGCTGCTAAACCAGATTATTTTCCACAGGGAGGCTTTGCCAATCAGCATTGGCCTTCACTTGTCATCCCTTCAGCCAAGAAGGGAGGGGAGCTGGGAGCCTTCAGTAACTTCTCCCTCCTCCCTGGATGATAATCTATTTTAATTCCCATGTCCCACAAGTCATCAAGGCGGTGGAGTGCCATCAATCCCCATTGTCAAGGGGAAGCTGAGGAAGCTCATACTTCTCCTTTGGGGCGAGTTGCAAAACTCTTCCTCAATCTTCAGCATTATAAGTCCTGTTTTTACTTTCACAGCTATGTATGAAAAATCCAAATAGTATTTTTCTAAAACTGGGAAAAAAAAGAAAAAAAAAGAAACTGTGCCTTATCCCAAGATGAGTTTTCAGGGCCCTAGGAGAAGATTCTTCCAGCAAGGTCACCTCTCTGCTTGATGGGACAAGAGAAGAACTAGGAAACGCTCTGAAGGACAAGATGACTTGCTCCCTTGTGTTTCAAATCCAAGGAACCTGGCCAGGCTGGGTAGCCTGGGAATACCGCATACCCAGAAGGGTGGCATCACCCATGGAAACGCCAGCACCCCAGTACAAACCGACTCAAAGAAAGGAACTTCCATTTGCAGGTGTCTGCTGCACAGAGGCGCTGAGCTAGGTAACCATGGCAAGGGTGTCTGCAGCCCTCCACGGCCCCTGGCCTGATCAACACCCAACCCCAGGGCAGCTCCCAAAGTCTGACATATTAATTCTTCCAAATCAGGGTCACACCACTGTGCTGGCCGTCACCTGCAAGAGGCCAATAAAGAGGTTTGGAGGTAAGACTTCAGGTTGACAAAGTCAAGTGTGTGGTCTTTCCCTGAGCTCATGCCCTCTCTCCCTGAGAGTATCTGTGACTGTTTTCTGCCCCCGTCCCCTGGGCAAGGAGCCTCTCTGGCTGAGCTGACGTGATATCCACTGGGTGCTCTCTTCCTGCTGTCGATGGGGGAGTGTGGGAACATGTAACACAGAGATGGGAAAGTACCCAGACTTTCAGAAGGAGAAGGTTCAGGAACACGTCCCCAGTGGCAAGGCTGGCTTTCTAGGACCTGCTGCCTGATCCACCTGCCACCCAGAACCGAATTTGATGGACTTTTATTTCATTTCTTATAAAGTATCTCCTTTTTGTGGACTGAGATTGGTTCCTTTGACAGCTAGCTGTTCTTGCAGACACCTTATCTGGAATGTTCCAATTATAAGGTTGACCACTGCGGTTAACCTAGTGCATGCTCTGCCTGACGTGTTAAATGTCAACTTGCATCTGGACTGGCCCCTCCTTAAAACCAAACCACCAGCCAGTTGCCTTTTATTGTAGCTCTTCTCCTTCAGGCCACATCTGAAAGACTCTGTGATACAGTAGTGACATGTGGGTGCACCAGAGGGACACAGCCCTTTCTCAGCTCTTTCTCCCACCAGCTGTAAGACTTTGGGCCCACTCAACACTTTTGACTCAGTTTCTTTCCTTTAAAATGAGAGTGATAATAACAGCTCACCTCGTAGCGCTATAAAAATGAAATGAATTACTATTTATAAAGTTCTTAGACAGAGACAACATCCCATGAATATTAGTCGTGGGGCTGGTGGTTGTCGTTAGCTTTGTCCTGCCGGCCAGCAGAAAGTGGCCAGGCTGGGCTCTGAATGCTCGACCATGTCACTACTCAGCCGTACTCTATCCACGAAGTGTTTTTAATTTGGAAATTTCCATTCCTTGAAGTTTAAAACTAAGCGTTAGGATCTGAGAGAAGAGGTCACCTCCTCTCTTGTGCTTACTGGTGCGTAACTGGATGTTTTTAAGGTAATGTTGGTTCCCCTTTCAGCCCTCTGGTCGGTCACCTGGGCCTCACCCGGGCTGAAAGCACCCAGCCCTCTCCTCTCAAACAAAAATTACTGTTCTATCTATGAGAAAACAAAGAGGATGTCACAGGGGCTCTGGAAAGTCACTCCAAATGTTTTCATCTTCAGATTTCAAAAAAAATTAAACAAACCATTTCAAGCAGCCTAAAAACTGACCACTGGAACTAGGTTAAGAATTAAGAAAGTTTCTTTCATTTATTTCCCTCACTTTTCATTTTGAAAAATTTCAAAGCTAAGAAGTTAAATGAGTACTACAATAAACACCATATAACCTTTATCTGGATTCACCAGTTTTAACCATCTGCCACATTGTTTCACCTCTCTCCACAGAGATAGAGAGGAGATATTGAGAGACAGAGATTGGTTTTTCTTTGGCTGAACCATTTAACAATAACACTTCTTGATATTTAACTCCCGATTATATCAGCATGTATCTTCTGAGAGGAAGAACTCTTCCCATATAACCACAAGGCTATTATCACACACATAAGAAATTTAACATTGATTCAAAAGTTTTATTTAATGTACACTTCATATTCAAATTTTTTCCAATTGTCCCCAAATTTTCCTTTATAGTTTTTCTTTTTTAAAAAATCCAGGCTCCAATTAAGGTTTGGCATTATATTTGAAGTTGATTGTGTTGTCCTTTAAGTCATCTTTAATCTAAGGCAGGGGTTGGAAAACTTTTTTCTGTGAAGGGCCAGATAGGTCTCTGTTTCAACTACTGGACTCTGCTGTTGAGGAGTGAAAGAAGCCATAGACAATATGTAAACAAATAAGCGGGGATGTGTCTCAATAAAACTTTATTTATAAGTACAGGAGGTAGGCCAGAATGACCTGTGAACTGTAATTTATCAGCCCCTGATCTAAGGCATTCTTCGCTGTCCTTTTTAACTCTTTTGAGACATTGACACATTTTGAGGAGTCCAGGCCAATTGTCTTGAAGAATACCCATATACTAGGTTTGTCTCATTGTTCTTCATGATTAGATAAGGTTAGAAATGTTGTGCAAAAATGCAAGATATATAAAGCTGTGTACTTCATACAGTATCTCACCAGGAGGCATAGGAGGTCGATTTGTCTCATTATTGGTGAGATTAAATTTGATCTCTTGGTTAAGGTGGTGTCTGTCTGGTCTCTCCATTGTAGAGGCACTCTATCCCCCTCCTTTGTAATTAAAAAGTAATTAAATTAAAAGAAAAAGCAAGGAGAAACTTCTGGACCACATGAATATTGTGTTCCCCCAAAACCTTTCACCTAATGGTTTTAGCATTGATCATCCATGCGTTGATGACCCTTGCCTGAATCGATTATTATATTGAGATTTGTAAAACTGTGATGTTCTAATTCTATCACTCTACATTTATTTTCTGGCATTGTGCTGGATGCTGTGTTGTGCTTTCCTGATTTTCCCTTCAGAACTGAGCCACTGAGTCCTCCACCTGCTCAGTGTGTTACCTGCTGAGGGTTCTCAGTTGAGTCCTCCCCAGGAATTACCCTCAGTGGAAAGAAACTATGTTTCCCAAGGTTATGGCCACTCCCTCAGGACAGTCCTCATCTCCGACAGTGTAGTGGAAGGGAATACAGGTCCCTCACCCCAACTTGGGACAACTCTGATGGGTCATCGCAACTCCAGAGCTCCTTGTGAAAACAGCTATTGCTCCCACTATGATGACATCACAGCTCACCTCCCTCCTCTGTCAATCCTGCTTTTCTAAATTCTCTCCTTCCTAGAAGCTTTTCCTAGTAAACCTCCCGCACACAAATCTCCTTTCTCTGGTCTATTTCCTGGGGGACTAAACCTGTGATATTTATTCTTTTGTGAGATGCCTTTCTCTCATGCTTTCTTTTCGCCTATCCTTGAGTATTACTGTGGATTCACAGATTTTTTAAATCTAATGTGTTATAATCCTTTCCTATCACTATTCTTTTTGGACGCTCAAATTTTCCCAGATGTAGCCAGTGAGAGCCCCTTCAGGCTACCTCCTTCATCCTTTTCACATGTTCCCATTAGTATCTGAGCATGTCCTTGCTTTCTAGACTTCAACAAAACAAGATAATCTCATCTCTTTCCAAAAAGTCTGGTTCAAGAACCAGATCTAAGCCAATCAGTTTTTGGCATGCCCATGTCTATGGATGGTGTGCGTTGGTCTTCTATTTCTGTGGATGGGTTCACAGATAATCCAATTAATGTGAAGATCAAGTGCCTCATTCTAGATAGTATGGTGTGACTCTATGAAGCCTGGAGCTGCTGCAGCCTTTTTGTCACCTCCTAGAGCTTTAAGAATGAAATGAATTACTATTTGTGAAGTAACGGGGGCAGCCAGCCTAAGGAGGAAATTGAATATGGGCAAAAAGAAAGAGCAGAGGAAATGTCAGAGAAATAGAACTAGAGTTCTGATCAAACCGTATCTGAAGCCAACATACGTCTGGTCTTTACATTTACAGTTTAAGCTGGTATGAGTCAGCTTTTCTGTTACTCACTTCTGAGAGCATTCTGCCTAATACAAATGAGGGATCCATTTTGCAAGCTAATTTTGACGTACCCGTGAGATGTCTAAATGTTGTTGCCAATTGCCCATTTTTCTGGGTCATGGTAAGTGTTTTTCTTATCAATGTGTGTACTCTTTATATTTTAAGACTATAGTAAGACACTATTAACTATATATTTTTGGCAAACATTTTTGTCCAATTCTCTGTTTTCATTTTTGTTTTGTTTATCATGGATGTTGACATTTAAATGCTTTTAATTTTCGGTTAAATAAATCTACTAATTACTTCGTATGGAATTCTTTTATGTCAGAAAGTCAGGAAGAATGTTGATATATTCCCCACTGTCCAGAGCTTCAGTGGACCCCAATGGGGAACCCATCATATTCCATTCCTCTGGCCACAGAGACTGGTCATGAGTAAGCACTTATTCCAAGATGGTCCAATGAGAGAGTCAATTTCAGGATGTTTGTGGGAATTGTTGGGAAGCAGGTTCTCTCTCTCTCTCTCTCTCTCTCTCTCTCTCTCTCTGCTGGGGAACTTCAACTGGTAAGGTGGAAATCTAGGCATGTTGACCATTGTTTTGCTACCGTTAGAAAAGAATCTGCTGTAGAATGAGGGCAACACAAAGAAAAGCAGAACCAAAAGATGATGAAAGAGACTGAGTCCTGATGACATAGTTTAAAAACCTGGATCCCATCACACCCAAACTTTTGGACTTTTCATTACATAAGCCAGTAAACTCCCTTTTACTTCAGTTTGGTTTGAATTTTCATCACTTGTAGCTTAAAGAATTGAGCAATAAAGAACACGGAACATAATCTCACCGAGATACCTTTTTTAGACTAGGACTTCTCCAACCACTTTTGCCTCAAAGTGCCTTTTTCCAAGCTGCATACACACACACCCTAGAGAGGCTTTGCTTGCTTGGGACACTGTCATTGTCCAGTTCAGCTTGGCTCCCTGATGGTCTCCTGATGAGTATTACTTGGAAGAGGGTTGAGAAGGACAGCATGACAGAGGATGAAAGGATAGAAGGATCTAGTAGAGTAAAAAGGCCTATTTCTCTTACCCACATCTTGGTCTTGTCTCAACCTCTGACTCCATCGAGATATGCCTGCCTTCAAGAGTCTGTTTTTCCTGTGACCTAGACAAGTTTCTTAATCTAGCTGTCCTTTTATCATTCTCAAAGTATATGCACAATGGAACTAAATATGTAAATCTCCTATTGGTTTTATCTATATGAGAAAAAAAGATTTACTTTAAGGGATTCGTTCATGTAATTATGGGAGCTGGCAAGTGTGAAATCTTCAGGGCAGTCTAGAGATAAAATTCTCTTTTTCTTGGGGGACCTCAATGTTCTCTCTGTAGGCCTTCAACTGATTGGATGAGGCCCACCTACCTTAAGGAAGGGTAATCTGCTTTACTCAAAATCTACTGATTTAAATGTTAATAACATATAAGAAACACTTTCTCACCAACAAAGACTACTGTTTGACCGAACAACTGTATATCATAGCCTAGCCAAGTTGACATACAACTTTACTACCTTGTTTCTTGGACTATTTTAATAATTACCCCACATGTAAAGATTACTTAATTCATTAATTCTACTTTATTTTTTGCTGGATAAAAAGTATCCTCTGTTCTTTGCTTTAGGGTTCTTGACATTGCCCAGGTTATGCCCAAAGCCCAGAAACTTAGGGTCCTTCCTACCCAGAGGTCTCTTAACTGATCTGCTTATCTGACTAAAGCAGGGCTCACAGGCCCAAATGTCAACAAGGGCCAGGTAAGTAACTTATGGGAGTGAGGAAGCTGGCAGGGTCTTCAGCAAACTGAAATAGGCATGTCTTATATAAGATGGCAGCTGTGACTCATCTCCAGGATGCAGTGGCTTTGGGTTGCTTAGGACCTGTGTTTCCAAATATTTTAAGTGAATTCTCCTGATGTGAATTGGCAGCCAATTCAAATTGTTTTTTTAAATACTGTGAGAGCCAAATAAAACACATTTTCAGATAACCAATCCTGCCCAGCAGTTAAAAAAGAAAATAAAACCTATCCTCCCATGACCAGCTTTGCCTATATACTATCTGTCCACTCATAAGTGGGAGAAGCAAGAATACTATATTTGCTTATTTCTTGAGTGCAAGATAAGAGGAGGGTCTTCCCTGAGAGATTTAGAGGCAGAGAAAATGGGGACCTGGCCCCCCCAACATTTTCACCAGCCCCTGCATGGCAGAGATGGCTTAAGTGTTAAGTGATAGAGGTATTCATTTACTTTAAGATTTTATTTCAAGCTATGCCCAATCTCCTCGGAGTCAGAGAGGAGTGGAAGAGCCAAAAATGATCTTGAACTAGAGAAAAGAGACCAACAGTAAACAAGTGACACATTTGCAGAAGCACCAACTATCTCCTTGAATGTACACATATAGAATCTGTGACAGGAGATTCTGGTCACAAGGACCAGGTTACAAAAGGTGCCGCTGGCAAGGGTATAGGGTGGCTGGGACAGGGAAGTGAGGAAGACTTACTTTCAGCCCAGATTCTTTTGAACTCTGAATTTTTTTGTATGACTATTCATGTACATTTCAATAAAGAAATGTATTAAGCAAATTATCAGTTTATCTAAAATGTGATTTTTAAAATTTCTTGTAATCATAAGAACCTAAGTATTGCCAAAAAGTTCTTCTGGATTGAATATTATTATAATTATTTATTAATACACGAATCAAAATTACATATTATATGTTTCAATAAATAGCAAACATAAAAAAAATTTTACTGGAAATACATTTTAGTGAAATAGAAGAAAGTATGTTTTTTTCTAATTAGTTCATGTGTCCATGGATGAATACCACATTGCTAGAATATAAGTTAGGCATCAATTTTATTCCTATTTTTTAAATTATTTATAAAAAAACATAAATGGAAGGGTTTTGTTTTGTTTCGTTTTTTTAAATAGCAATGATACTCAATTTTCGGAATACTTTCCAGGTGAAATGCCAAAAATAGCATGACAAACCATCATCATCAAAGTGTATTCTAATGATCTATCAGCTGCTAAGTCCTTCCTCAATTTTGCCAAAAACACAAAAAGACACCTCTTAGCTGGTTCCCCTATAAAAACAGGAAAACTATTACACAAGATCCCATACTCTTCCTTAACCTCTGAAGATGGCTAACATTTTCATAAAACCCTTATCTTTCACTTTCCTTCTAGAATTTGTAAACATTTCAGCTACTTCCTTCCTTCCCAAAACCTGATCCGACTTCCTCCTCTAATTGCCACATTTCTAATCACAGATCATTAATTCCATCCTGATTTGGTGTCCACTATGACACCAGCTCTTACTTCTTATCAGTTCTTCATTTCCTTTCTGGGGTGAGTGCTCTTTTTACTGTCCTAAGTCTATTCCCTTGCAGTTGTCTATCAAAAATGTCCTTAAGTGTCCAGTTTCTTTAATTTATTGATCACTATTGATGCCGTTTCTCCTAGGCTGTAGAACGTCACCCAGGAAGCTGCATTCATAATCATCATCTGAGCAGCAGCTTAAGTCCTTCCAACTTTGCATCTGCGAGCAAAGCCACACTAACCCAGGCAAGGAAGGGCTAGCAGCAACTCTGTAGTGTCCTCTACCATAGGGTGTGTTTTTCTCACTTCTCAACTGAAGGACGCACCCACCGGGTCTCAATAGGTATACAACCCTTAACAGGAAATAGAACCACTCCCTCTGTCCCTTTTCAAAGAAATGTAAACTCAGATCCTTCAAAGCAGAAGGCATTGCCCTGCGGTATCACTGAGTAATCTCTCAGTACTTCCTAAAGTCAACTTTTTGTTGTTACTGTTTCTGTTTTTCTGTCTTTTGCTCATTTTTCTCTAGCACAAGTTCTTCTGTGGTCCTTGCACACCCATCACTTGCCTGCCATGCATTATATTTCTTGCCTAGAGAGAGAGGAAACGTCTGAGAATACAAGTATCTCCTTTCCATCCCTCAGCGCCCCTCTCCTGGCAGAGAGTGCTCTGTCCCTTCTCCAAATCCTAGACCAGAGTTCCCCATCTCAACCTGAGGTCCCCCAAGGGAGGATGGAGTAGAATAGGTATGTATTTTGCATAATCATTCATATGGATCCCACACAGTTTGAAGCCTGGAGGCAGAGCTAGTGAAAGACTATCTTCAAGGTGTTCTCCATCTACAGAGGAAACTAACAAGAGAAATAACCTATATTTGGTGTAACATGAGTTACATCAGAGTCAACACAGCACAGGGGATAAGGCCTTTAGCCTCACTGGGAAGGAGGCCTGAGATCAAGAGAAGTGCTAGCCTTTAGGAGCTGACCCAAGGGCAAAATTAAAGGTTGTGTAGAAGTTGGGAAGGCAAAATAAAGGGAGCATTGAGTCTAAGAGAACAGCCTGTTTATGGTAGACAGACCTACCATCTCCTGTTGGTGGGGCTGGGCGGTACCTGGAGTTGGGAAGGGGTTCCTGCAGCTGGCAACACCCAGGGAAATTAAGAGGGGATTTGTAAGATAAATCAAAGTAGGCACAGGAGACACAAACTCTTTCTGCACAAGGTCTAAAAATTATACTAGCCAGGGAGATTATCAAGCATGTATGAATCTTTTTGATGAGTCATGGCAGAAGGTCAATGCAAACACTGAGAGATGTCCAAATTTTAAAGATTAAAAAGGTAGAATGCAGAAAAGGAAAACCTTCTTCCTCTCTTTTCAGCCTCTCCCCCACCTCCCAATAACTATGGAGGGGGAGGCAAGACAGAAGTTGTGATGAGACTAGCCAATTTCCAAAGATATAAAAGGAATCTGAAGGTTTGCAATTTCTAGGAAAATAATCAAGACCCAGGAAAGAGAGAATTGGGGTACTTTGGGAACCCGGCTTTGATCTTTCTAAGGTTAAAGCAAGCCATACTCTCTAACCCCTCAACCTTGTGGTGTTAGTGGAGACCACATAGGGGCCTGAACATCCAATCCCCATAGGAAGTAATGAGGCACCCTCCTCCCTCCTCACTGTGAGGTTATCAGTAGAGGCTTACTGAAGAGTTAAGACTTTTACAACTGCCTAGTGATAATGAGGCCACCCACTCCCTGTGGTGTCAGTGAAGGTTATGTAGGAGCAGTCACAAGGCACTCCTGCCTCTTCTGCTCCTTCTGGACAAAGAGGTATCAGTGGAGGCCAGGTGGGAGCCAGAACCCACACACACCCATCAGTAACAAGGAGCGACCCTCTTCAGGTGTCAACAAAGGCCAAGTGGAAAACCTGGACATCTACCTTCCCTAACAGTAGTGAGGGAACCCCATCCCCTCCCTCGCTTGAGTAATGTCAAAGGAAGCCAGCTAAAATAGAAGGGTTAAAGAAGATCCAGAGTCTTGTAATACCCAAAATGTTTCCATTTTAAAATATCATTATTTATATCAAGAACCAGGAAAATCTCAAACTGAATAAAAGACTATCAATAGATGCTAACACCAAGATGTTAGAATGATCTAACAATGGTTTTAAAGCAATCATCATGCTTCAACAAGCAATTCCAAACACGCTTGAAACAAATGAAAAAAATAGAAGTCCTCAGCAAAGAAATGTAGTCTCAGCAAATAAATAAAAGATATGAAGAAGAACTAAATGAAAATTTTATAATTGAAAAAATATAATAACCAAAAAATTTTAAAAATTCACTGGATAAGCTAAACAGAAGAATGCGGGGTGGCAAAAAGAGAATAAGTGAAGATAGAACAATAGAGAGAAGATAAAGTGGAAAAATAGAATCTCAGGGACAGGCAAGAATATAATAAGAGATCTAACATTCATGTCATCGAAGCCACGAAAGGAAAGAAGAAAGAGGGCGAATCTGAAAAAGTGCTTGAAGAAAGAATGGCTGAAAATGTCTCAAATTTGGCAAAATGCATAAACTTACAGATTCAAGAAGCTGAGTAGCCCCAAAAGGAAAAGCTCTAAGAAACTCACACCAAGATACATAATAGCGAAACTCCTAAAAACTAAGGACAAAGAAATAATCTTGAAAGCAGCAAAAGAGTAATAACAACTTATAGAGAAAGGGAAAACAATTCGAATAACAGCACCAAAGGCCAGAAGGAAAGTGATGAAAGAACAGAACTCTGAAAAACAGAAAACAAAAGATAAAATCGTAGACCTAAGTCCTGACATATCAATAATTACATTAAAT
>JAQQSQ010002170.1:0-11263 GCA_028627145.1 Eidolon dupreanum | reverse complement strand
TTCCCACTTCGCAAGGCCGCGAGGGCAGCTGTGGACGAGTCCAGCTGGTCACACCTTCGCGCCACGTTTCTGTCGCTCTTTGCTCTGCATATCACTGGAAATGGGGGCGACTAGAAGGGCCGCGTTCCCGGTGTGCTGTGCATCGCGTCCGAAGTCAGGCTCTCAGGCGTCGCGGCCTGGCACCGGTCCCAACAGCGAGGTCGTGCACTCGGCCGGCGGCTCGCACACTTCGCTTTGGGTAGTTTTAAGGCTCCTTGATGCCGATGTGGGGTGGGCGGCCTCGGGCCCCCCCTGTCCTCCCCACCCGGACTTGGGCTCTGCGCTCTCGGGCTCTGGTGTGTGGCTTCGCCTTCACGACGCCGTTTCAGGAGTTTTTCTTGAAGATTGGCCTGAAGGGCAAATGAGAGGGGAGAGAGGAACGTGCCTGAGCTCTACGTCGGTGCGTGCGGGGGAGTGGGCGCTACCCGGGTGACGATGGCCTGGGGCGCACCCTGTGCATCTGCGCCGGTCGGCGGCCGGGAGGACCCCCCGCCCCCCCTCGGTGAAGGTTTCGTTTGCGATGTCGTCAGCAGGAACGAGGATGTCTGGCTGCACAGAGGAGACAGTGATGGGTGGGTGGATCCCGCGGTCCACGTGTGCACGTGCTGCTCCTCACCGGAGGGAGGGAGGAACCGGGGGGAAGGTGCGTTTGTTCCTCGCTCCCCCTTCTTGCCGTCCGCTCCGTGCGTCACCGTCAGTCAAAGGGGCCGTGGTGTCCTCTAGGGACCGTCTATGCCATGGAATGGGATTTGAACCGTGAAAACTTGCGTGGCTTTTGTTTCCGCTTTGGATTTCTGGCCAAGACCCCATTCGTCCCCCGGGGCCTGGAGGAGTGAGGGGAGCTGCCCTGTTGGGGTGCAGGCTCCTTTCCATGCACCAGATCCTGCGGGCGCGTCCCGGGAGCCTCGCGCCCCTTAAGTGGAGCAGAAACTCGGCGTCCGAGGACTGACGCAGCTCGCGGCCCTGCGTGTGCCACGTCGGAGCCCCCTGGGAGGAGCGGACACGCTGAGCGGGACTTCCGGCCGCTCCTTCCGAATGCGCCGTGTCCCTTTGTGGATCCCGAAGTCAACCTTCTGTTTCCTGCTGTGGGTCCTGATGATGGAAACGCGCACACACAGACACGTACACACACACTCACACACACAGATCCACACACACAGACACACACAGACACCCACGTGTGCACACACAGACACAAACACACACACACACACGCGCACACGCACACACACAAACACGCACACACAGATCCACACACAGAGACACACACAGACACCCACGTGTGCACACACAGACACAAACACACAGATACACACACTCACACACAGACACACACTCACACACACACATGCACACACAGACACACAGACACGTATACACACAGACACAGACACATACATACAAACACACACAGACACTCACACAGGTACACACAGACACACACATGCATGTATACATAGTACGTGTGTGCAGAACATGTGCACACAGGATAGAGGTATTTGGAAATGTGCTTGTGCACACAATCGCTCTGTGTGTCTTGCACGTGCACATGCATTGCTGAGGAGGCTCGTTCTGTCTTTTTGGGGTTCGTCCGGTTCTCAGGGGGCTTTGCCATGGAGGAGGTTGTGGAGCGGGGGCCCCTTCGCGAGGCCCACCTGCCCCGTCTGCAGCCCTTACAGCCATGCCTAGCGCCCACTGAGGCCCCCCAAATACCAGGTTAGCGACGTCCTGGGCTTAGACTCTCTCACCGTCTGTAAGACTGTGTATAACAGCCTCCAGTACACCCGCTCATAAAAGTGGGGAGCGTAATAGCGTCTACACTGAAGCCCCATTTGGGGGGGGGCCGGAGTAGCTGTTGTTTTGAGCAGAGGGGCCGTGGCTGCATCTGGGGGAGCCGGGGAGCTGCCGGATGTAAGTTACTTTTTACTGTGAACCCTTCAATAAAACGTGGAGTTAAAACAGATGTATTCATCAGCCTGTTTGTCCTGCACCCTCCTCCACGATGTTTCCTTTCACTTCTGTCTTTACGGAATTGAATCAAGAAAATCACGCTCCGTCCTCAGGCCGGCCAGTGGACGTGCGGATCGCTTGCTCTACGTCTTAAAAGTCACTGGGAAACATATTTCGGGGCGAATGTTTTAGTGCTAGTAGCTTTTGCTTCAGAAGCCGACTTGCTTCAGGAATTCCTCCTACTCTCTTTGACCGTTTTTCAGTTATTCTTAAAAGCCAGAATCAACCATTGGAATGAAAGAGGGCGTCTGAATTCACTCGAGAGCCAGGGAGTTTGTACTGCAGAAAATTCACGGAGGATCACGGAGTTGCGTTAATGAAGTGAAGTTGCCGTGACAGGTGTGATTTTACGGATTAAGGGACACGTTTGTGCTGATGATGAACTTAACAGAAGTGACTGCTGATCTCTTATCTCAGTGGAGATGCAGCCTTCCTTTGTGGAAGAGCTGGGGCTGGGAGAACCTTGTCAGCCCGGGATCAGCATATAAATGTTATCACAACTCTCAGATCTGTTTTGACTAAGCGCTGCGGAAACGTATCAGGAGCAGAAGCAGAATAACCAATTAGGCTCTGTCCCTCAAATCCCATTTGGCTTTTCTGAACCTTGCTCACTATAGCTCTGTGTAACCGCAGATAAACTGTAACAAAAGCCACGCATTTTTATTTATTTCCTCTTTTCTATGTAGCTGAGTATTTCCCAACATTTACCGCAGTTGCTATTTAAATGAATTTGGTCTATAAAAAGTGGCCAATATTCAAAGTCGAATGATAGAAGTGTACATGCTTTTCCGTTCTGATTGGAGAGAATTTCATCTCCCTTAGCTCATATTTCTTTAAAGCCTTTGTCTTTTGCTAATAGGTTGTAGAGAGGCAAGAGTACTAGTTAGAATTTCATATTTTTTTCATGATTATCATCTATTTTATACATTACTGGTTTTCCATTTATTGTATGTAATGTACTTAATTTTAAAACAAATATATTTAAGTAATAATATGAGCTGACATAAAGAATAACTGGTATTTCAAGTGAAACCAGATATTAAAATCATAAACGTAGGTTCAAGGTTAGAATATACTGGCATCAACAAATATATCTCATACTATATTTGTTAGGGTTGGGTTCGGTTAATTTTTAATGCAAATATAAGTGACTTAAGTAAGATAGAAGGTGTATTTCTCTCTCACACGAAGGAAGCCCAGATGTAGGTGTCATGGCTGCTGTGACAACTCTCCAGTCCCCTCAGGGTCCCAGGCACCTGTCTCTCTTCAGTGCCGTGCTAATTCATGGCTCTCATCCTCATAGATTAAGCTGGCTGCGGAGTGCCAGCCATTGCACCTGCATCGCAGGCCAAAAAAAAAGTGATAGAAAAGGGTCTTCTCAGCTGAATCAACTCATTTTAAGCAACTTTCTTGGAAATTCTTGCCACACCCCAATTCTCTTCTTGCCTCTCATTGGTCAAAACTTAATCACATGATCAGAACAGGCTTCGGAGTACAATGGAAAACGTCATTTATTACAGTTTTCTACCTCAAAGATAGAGGAGCAGACTGGGTGGGCCGAGCCCCCAGAAACCTCTCTCTCAGCAGTTTGTAAAGAATAAACGTTGCGGGATTTCTGGAAGGATGACGGGGAGAGCATAGCACCTAACAATCTCCTTCATTCTACCGGGTCCCCACAGACGTGTTCAGTGACACGGAACAGGGATGGGAGTCCCACCCCGGCAATGCACTAGGAAAGTCGTCATGCCCGTGGAAGGCACAGAAGTATCTGTTCAACTGCAGACCGAACTGGGGTGAGGAGGGCGCAAGGGTCACGAGTCTCAAATGTGCATCCCCCCAAAAAAAGGACCTGGAATGTGAGTGGAGACCCGGGCATGAAAAAAATCAGGACTGTCTCTTACGGGGACAGCAGGTTGTGGCCCAGATGGGCGTGGACACGCAGAACCAGCCAGAGAGCGTCTGTCACTGGAGGAGGCGAACACCTTCGAAGCAGACCACCCACACAGGCAGAAAACCCACAGACATGTGAACGTTTCACCATAAGAAGGAGTTTGGGAAGAAAACTACAAATCAGAGACATGGGCGGCATTTCCTGCACGAACTAGAGATGATTTTAAACACCGATCGGTGTTCTCAGGTGCAAAATCAGCATTGTATCATGAAACGTAGGTGACGTCAGCGAAGAGAGGACATCACCTGAGGTCACGAAGGTGGTAAGAAAGTGCAAAACACGAGGCCATTGGACCGGCTGCTGTGGAAAATGAGATCAGTGTTGCTGAGTGCAAACGTCAGGACAAAGAGAAACTTCAGAGGAGAGAATGAGAAAGAAATGAAAATAAGAAAGAGAAATCTCTGAGAACCAATCAAGTGAAAATATCGCGGTAACCTAGAGTTGCCGTAAGGTCCAGCACTGCTAGTTACGTACCCAAGAGAACCAAAAGCCAACGTCTACATAGACTTCACAGCAGCGTTAGTCGTGGCAGCCAAAGGCGAATGGGTAAACACGGTGGTACATCCATTCAATGGAATATTATTCTGCCATTAAAAGGAGAGAAGGGGTGACGACATATGCTACAACGTGGATGAGCCTTGAAAACCTACGCTAGATAAACTGAACCAGGCACAAACAACCACACATTATATGGTTCCATTTATATGAAATATCCGGAGTAGGCGAATCCTTTGACCTGGAAAGTAGGTTAGAGCTAGCCCGGGCTCAGGAAGAGGAGAATGGGGAGTGACTGCAGATGCACATGGGCTTTGGGGGATAATAAAAGTATTCCAACATGAAATAGCAGTGACAGTTTTATAGTGCTGTGAATAAACTAAAAACACACAGAACGGTACACTTTAAATGATGACTTGTATAGCATACGAATCATATCCTAATAAATCTGGTCCAAAAATCAGTAGATTACAGAAGAGATTACCAGACAATTCCAATTCTGTGTATAAATAAATATGGGGCAAGGGGATTTGAGAGGGTTTTACTCAGGGTGTGGACGTTACCTCTGCGCAGATGGTGACAATCCTGCCCTTTGCCTTCCGTTTGCTCAGTATGTTTTTCTGAAAATCCCCTCAGTGAACATGGATCATTTATGAATCAGGAGAAGATATGGAAAAAGGGGGGGAAAAATAAAGTTGTGACACGCGATGACTGTGGAAATTGTTATGTGATAGAGCCCTGGTTGTTTGTCCTTGTCATTGCTGAGTGGAATGCTGACTGTTTCCGGATGCATTGCCTCTCTGCTGGCTTGCCCAGATTTGAAGCCAGAAAGATCTTTTCATTTTGGGCAAAAACTTACTTGTAAAGGAGACATTAGAGATTGTTTAAAAACGTTCCGTTTTGCTTTAGAAAGCAAAATTTTAACGATGGCGCTTCACCGCTGCTCGACCGGAGCAAGATGACAGAGCCAGCGACGGAAAATAAAGACCTTGAGATTTTCGTTTTTTTTTAACATAAGTGTAATAATTTGATCGGAGACATTTTCCAGCCGTCTGCCTTCGGCGAGACAATCGAAGTCTTCCGATTCCTAAGTTTGACAAAGCCGAGACCCCAGTACCGTGCTACGGGAGGGATGTGTGACCTGTGGCGACCGTGGCGTTTTGATGCCCTGCTGCCCCCGGCACCCGTCTCGTCACTGTGTGTGGACTGTGGTCATCGTGACCGTCTGCGTGGGTTCGGGAAATCTAATCCTCGTTCCCCGTCTCGTGCCGGCCATCTTGCGTTTCACGGGAGAGGTGACCACGGGTGAAGCGTCCTCGTCTGTCCTGTCGGCGTGACGATGTCAGCCGCCACCGGACTGCTGCGAAGACCACACAGAACCCCCCATGTCAGGGACACGCGTTGAAACAATCAAGAGCAGCATTCAAAGAAAACCATCTAGCAATTGTTTTTAAATTGCTAAAATGACTGTATGTATAGTACGTGCAGCCCGTATACCCAAGTCCTCCTAGATCATGAAAGATGATGTTTTATTTCCTTAGTCTAGATGAAAAGTTCCCAAAGCATGAGATGAATTACGCTGGCCGTCCGTGGGGCCCGTATCAAGCGTGAACTGGGGTTTTCTCATTGCGTTTGAACCGACAATCTGTCAGAAGCATTTCCATTCACATTTGTTTTAATAGCTTCCGCGTTAGGGATATAATAGACTGAAATAGTTTCCAATTCTGTTAGATATTATTTCTCCTAATCAGATTGGCCAAAAAAAAATAGAGGCAAATAATAAAATACTTTTCTGAGAACGAGAGAGAACGCAGAACCCTCA
This sequence comes from Eidolon dupreanum, assembly GCA_028627145.1. Taxonomy (NCBI): domain Eukaryota; kingdom Metazoa; phylum Chordata; class Mammalia; order Chiroptera; family Pteropodidae; genus Eidolon; species Eidolon dupreanum. Next base: position 4,946 of record JAQQSQ010002170.1, on the reverse strand, counting down.
CACGCGGCTGCAGGAACGGTAAATGGCTGGTTCACCTTGAGGAGATATTTGTCGGCATCCGGCTGATGGAATTTAAATTGTGCGTCCCTGTGACCCCAAAGTGCCCGTCCTAGGCGCGTGGACTCCAGAGAAAAGCTCAGCCGTGGGCTGTCCACTGCTGCATTTTTTCGGTCGCTGACGGTCGAAAACAACACAAAACGTCCATCGAGAGGTGAATCGGTTTTAAAAGGTGGCCCGTTCACGTCGTAGACTCTCATGCCGCGTTTACGAGGAATGCCGACCCGGTTACCGACGGGCATCGACACGGGGCTGGCTGCGCAGGGTCCGGCCTGGTGAGTGCTCGGATGGGAGAACACCTAGGAAGACCAGGTGCTCTGGCGTTAAAAAAATAAAATAAAATAAAAATAAAAATAGAAGGAGGCGGCAGGAACGGTTCCCTTCCGAGACAAGTACTGAGTTGGCGTCACCACAGAGGGGCTGCGACGCGGCTGTGGCTTCCGCCTGGGACTCAGGCTCCGAGGCTGCCATTGGGGGTGCTGAGGATGATCACTGGGGGTGCCAAGGCCACCCCGGGCGGGGCCCCATGGACGGAAGCGTGTTTCGTGCCTTTCACCAGGAAAGCACAGCCCGAGACGGGCCGCGGTGGTGCCGGCGCGTGGCGGTCTGGGCGCCGGGCCGTGAGCCCACGCGCTCACTGGCTCCGAGCAGTCGGAGCCGATCTCTGCCCTCGCAGACCTGCCCACACCCAGGCTGCGGTTCTGACCACGCACCGGTCGATGAAGACACACGTGTCAGATTGCACAATCCACGCCGCAGGGCTGCAGAAGTGGCCCGAGGAGCGAGTTTCCGCGTCCAGGCCGAGCAGCAGCACTGACTGAAAATGACTGTGTGTGTGTGGGGGGGGGGGGAGGGGTGCAGTCTGAGGGTACTGGGCTCTAAATCGGGGTGCCGGATGTGTCGGACACTGAGTCTTGGGGAGGATGCCTTCTGAGGGTCTCTTCGCTGAGTCCGCGGCTTGCTCCGGTGAGAAATACGTCACGACTAGTTGTCCTGTGATTTCGCGTCCTCTCCCTGATTGTGACGCCGTCATCCCGTACTCGACGGCCAGCCTCCCGGGGTCCCCAGCATCGCCTGCATTAGGAACATCACAGAAATTCTGAGAGGGGGATCGTTGGGCGCACGTCTCACAGATGGGGAACGGAACCGGTAATGGATCGAGGATCTTGTTCCGGGCCTGGGCGGCTAGAAGCAGGTGCCGGGCGTGTGAGGCGGCCACCACCCCCAGCTCCCATCCGGGTGCTGGCCCTCGCTGCCGTGCACATCTGCTGTGAGATTTCAACGGCTCCTCCCCGGTGCTTGGTTCGGGGTGGTCCCGTGACACGAGCACACAGGACGTGAGCACGGCCAGTGTGACCCCACCCCGGGATTGTGTCTGGAACGATTCGGGAAAAGTTCTCCTTCCACAGATGGTGTGGAGCCCGTGCCACTGAAGCCTGGGCCTGGCATCCCGTGCTGGCGGACAAAGCTGGGATGGGAAACGCAGTGACAAAGCGCGTGTCCTGAAGACAGAGTTGAGACCCTGAGTTCAGCCAGGTCCGGCCCAAGACCCAGCATTTGAATCTCCCGAGAGTAGAATCCAATAAATTATTATTATTTTTGGTCTAAGCCAGAGGCGCGTTAACTGTCTTTTCCATTCAGGCACTTACCGAAGTGGTTCTTATCGGGTCACAACAATGGGCGCGTATTGTAGGTTTTATTCTCAAGCATCACTTAACATACGTCTTTATCCAGCACCTGCTGTCTGTCGGCTGTCTTCTCCAGCCCCGGGGGCAGCTCCTGCTCTTCAGGGCTGCAAGTCCCACGTGAGGGGGAGGGACAGATGATGACATGGCGCAGAGCAGCCACACGGGCCCACGGGGGTCTCCCCGGATCGCACACGCCGGGCTGTGTCTGAGCGGACGTCCGAGCCAGTGGTGTGGAGGCCGAGTGTTGAAGGATGGATAGGAGTTTCCTGCACCAGCACAAGGGAGAGGGGGTGGGCACTCCAGGAGAAGGAAGAGCAAGCAGAGGGAACTTGGGGGCCTGCCCACAATCCATCGTGGCTGGGGGCCCATAGAAGTACCTACAGATCCGCGTCTTTCCCCGGGAATGTATTTACCAAACGTCTGGCAAGTGAGAGAGCTGATGGCTAAGCGTCACCGGCATCGGCGTTTGTAGGTAGCAGAGGACCCGGGACCGCTGCTGTGAGGAGGAGGGATTAGCTGAGGCTAAGCAAATTGTTGTGGGAGAAGAGAAAGTCTGCTCGACGGAGCAGTGTCACGCCTGGCAGCCCTCCCGCCAGTCCAGCTTCCAAACAGGGACGTGTCGGTCCTTGTCATTTAGTCGGGCTAGGCAGGCAGAAAATGATAGGAACAGAAATATTATTAATAATGATGTGTTATGGTTTATGGAGTGTTTTCTTTCTACTGGGAGTTATGCCGAGCAATCGACCTGCATCGTGTCAATCAAGCTCAGTTTAAATTAATCCAGGGACGTAGATCCTGCGAATGCGCCCGTTTTTAAACCGAGAGAAATGGGGCTCAGGGGCGTTAAGCAACTCGACCAAGTGGGTGCGGCGGCTCCTAGTGGCTGCGCCTGCTCCGCGGCGGGGGACGGGGAGCCAGAGGCGGGGCCCAGGCAGCACGGCTCGTCCAGGGCCGTCGTCCAGAACAGTCTGATCCGTCGTGGAGGGAACAAGTGGTGCTGGCTGGACGCGGCCCCCCGTTGTGCGTCCCCCAAATCCGATGCCTTAAAACAAGAATTTAAAGTGTTCATCGGCTCGAGATGTCTGGGGTCCGTCGTGGGCTCTGAGGGTTCCTGGGCTGGCTTCTCTGAGTCGGGCGACCGAGCCCACTTCTCTGTCTGCCGAGACCTCCCTTCTCGTAAAAACAGTGAATGGCACAGACACACACGGCCGAGGCTTGGGATCCGGTGGGCCGACTCTCCATTGCCTTGACCTCCCACCCCCGAAGTCCTGTTTATAATCCATTTGAAATCGTTAGCTGGACAAAAGAATTCTTTATTACCATATCCCAAGGGCAGCCAAAATGTAATTGCTGGAGCCTTGTTTGTGCGTGTGATTTCTGTTTAACAAAGAGGAATATTTAGTGCGGTTGTAAAATGAATCGGGTGTGTTAGCCTCGACCTGCAGCGCTCAGAGGGCCGAGAGGTGGCCCCGGGAACAGACTTTATTAACCACCTCGCTTTCGCAGCAATTTCCTTTGCAAGGGCAGCCATGAAATCCTGTCCCGAGCGCCCTCTTACCTCCGTCATGCGAATCTGGAAATTACAACCCGTTGTCATGCATGTTTTTTAGCCTGCGAGACCATTTCGATGTTTAAAGCTCCTGTCCAGCTGGAGGTGCAAACCAAGCCATCCTTTTGCTGGGTTTGCTCCCGGGCCCCTTGCTCTGTTTTTCTGCCTCTGCCTCCTTCGGTCTGTCTCTGTGTTTCTAAGTCCTGTGTCATCCAGTGTCTCTCGCAGTGACCTCACTCCAAACGGACCCCTCCTCACCTCAGTTCGTTCATTTCTCTCTTCTCCCGCCCCTTCCACTGAAAGGCCCTGGGGGCTGACGTCACTCGGAGCTGGTCGGAGCCGGCTCAGATCACAGCCCGCAGCCTGTCGGCTCTGCGGCCTTGAATGCGTTCCTTTGCCCTTCCTGCTCCAACGTGTCATCTGCCACACGACATAGCGATGCCTACGTCCCGGAATCCTGGGGAGTCGGCGAGACCCCTTCTTGGTTCCCGGCCTGCCCGTCCCGTAAGGCTCCTCGCTCGGTCTTCGTGAGCTGCGCCTTCCACCTTCAACACGAGCGTGGCCGCCTGCTCGTGGGCATCCACCTGGCCGCCCGCTCCCTGTCGCTCGGTGCTCTTTTCCGCTCCTGGGCCGCTGCAGGAGGCCTCGCACACCTGTGCAGCCCCACTCTCCAGGTGGCTGTGAGCACCTGAGCGGTGGGCGAATGAGCCAGAGGAAGGACGCGACCTTAGACAGGTCCAGTCACGTGACACGAGGGTAGCTGGGCTATTCCTGTGCCCCTCTCCTGGGTCCTCATTGTGCTCTTTATTTTCTTTTTCTACCATCCAGTCTACCAGCGAAACACCCCCTCACCTCTCAGGCCACTGGACTAACGCAGCTTTTAGGTCTGTTCCCAGACCACATCTCTGGTCCTGCCCTTTGGCTTCCATTTAAATGTCTTCTCCTTCGTCCACTGAAAAGCACAGTCCAGCGGTCACAGCTGGCTTTGCTCCTGGGGTCCCCGGGCTGGGTCGTCCTGCTGGCCCTGGCTTCACCCCCCCAAATGCAGCACCGCAAACTTCCGTGCCGGCTCCCCCTCCTCCTTGTCTCCCCCCTCCATCCCGCAGACGTCCCCTACCTCTACGCTTGACACTGCGCATGGCCTGGACCCCCCCCCACCACCGCCACCCCCGGCCCCTGTCAGCACTGGCGTCGAGACTTCCGGTCCTACTGTGATTCTAGTTCATGCTGGAGGACGAGGCAGCCAGACAGCCCGGGAGTCTGTCTGGGGTCACCCGGGTCACCCGGCCAGCCTTCCCGCCTTGCCTCGTGTAATGCCCACCCGATGCCCAGCAAGATGCAGCATGCGTTTGCCCCTCACCTCCATGGCCACTTCTCCATCCCTGGCGACCTCCGTCCCTATGCCTCGCAGCCACAGCCGTCTGGGAGCAGGGTGCTCGTCGCTGTCCCGGTGGGAAGCGAGGTACTCGTCATCCTCCTAAGCCTTCTTCTGAGTGGCACTCCTGGTATCGTTGTCCTCCTGGTCCAGCTGACCGAGTTACGTGAGGACGGACCACACGCCCATGCGAACGCGTAAGAAGTGAGTCATTTCGGGACGCAGCCTTCCTGGGGCTGTCCCTGGCCAGCCGTGTGTGGTCCCCCTGTGCCCACTT
>JAQQSQ010002169.1:0-11264 GCA_028627145.1 Eidolon dupreanum | reverse complement strand
GTCCACATTTTACAGACTGGAAAATCGAGGCCAAGACAGGCTGGATTTACGCTCACATGTGTCTGCTTCCAGAGCGAGCTCTTGGCCACAGTGTCTTGGGGTGTCCCAGTGTCACACTGCAGGTAGCCTCTGAGGAGAGGGAGAGAAGGGGCCTGTGGCTTTGACCAGGGGACATGTCCTCCTCTCCTCAGCGGAGAGAACTCTGTAACGAGATGGGACGAGGGGGAGCATCACTTTGTCACCTTTAGAAAATGCAGATTTCTGAGCCTGAGGCCTGGGGGTTACCGATTCCGTCGCTTTGGGGTGTGACGCTGGACTCTGCGGTTTACAACGTCCCCACTGGGAGCTCAGTGCATCTCTGGGCCTGGGGACCCTGGCCGACTCCAGGGTGAGCTCCGGCTGGGTCTGCTTCGCGGGCGAGTCTTCCTCCGTCCCGAGTCCAGCCTGAAACCCTGCCTGGCGAGGGTGCAAGATGACATGAAGTTAACTGAGCCCCCGAGACTGCACGGTGGCTCCGGAGGGTCACGAGGTCACGCTTAGATGGAACGGCCCTGTTGGGGACCGGAGCATGTGCTGGGAGGGGAACAAGCAGGATGGATGAGAGCTCGAGATAAAAAACAATCATGGGTGAGAAACGAACGGTTGGCTGAGCCCTTCGTAGAGGGCAGACGGGGAATTTACCTGGCACCTAGTGGCTGTGCCTCCCGAGGCTCCTTCGGCACTTGTTTGGGGACAGACAGGGTGCCTTCAAGTTGGCCGAATCGGCCAGCTCCAGGCCTCGGGCTCAGACACCTGTATTTCCCAAGTCCCATTGCGGGTTCTGATGCGGGCGGCCCATGGGCTTAGGCCGTGCTCCCCGTGTTTAAGGGTACCCCACAAAGAAGCGGTTCGATCTGCCGCTGCAATGCTTCGCTTTCTTGCTCACGGCGCTGTGGAGAAGGCAGGTGCTCTCATGCCCACGCCCACTTTGGCAAGTCACAAGAAAAAGAGGCTCGGATGGGCAGCTGGTGACAGCAGGAGCCGCATTCGAACCCAAGCGTCTCGCTCCCAACACGAGGCTCCCTGGAGCGTACGGCCGGGGACGCTTGTGCCTTCTCTGTGACTTGTCCCGACGTGGGCAGGTGTCACCTCTGAGACCTTGCTACGTCGGCGTGGCCTGGGGGTGCGGAGCCCAGGCGGACGAGGGCTCCCTGCTCCCCCTGCACGTCGGTCCTGCGGTGGGGACGTCCGCCTGGCCATTCCCTAGTGCTCGAACGTGGCCCGCGTCGCAAGGCCCACAGCGATGCAGACGGCACGTGGCCGTCACCACCTTTGCTCACTTGGTGACGGCCGCGGACAAGCGCTCTCTGTGGCTCGCAGAGCGACTTCTGTGAACTGCTTCCGCCGCCTGTGTGGGATGAACCCACCGTCCCAGCAAGGAGTAGGAGTGTGACGGGAAAGAAACACGGGGGAGGGAGCCGCGGACGCAACGGCCCCCTGTGGCTGTTTCCCCGTGACCGCTGTCATTTACAGGGTGATTTACATGAGTTAGGCCTAGTGGCTTCGAAGGTGCTGGGTTCGGATAATTTTGTCTTTATGAGATGTCACCTCGAGGTCAGGAAATAAATGTCACGGGCCCCCAGGAAGGCGAGCTGGGAGGGCCGGGATATGAAGTCGCGCCTCCGGGGTGGCCAGAGGGGGCTCCCGGCGCGAGGTGACGGCAGCACACACCGTTTGTCCTCATCCGCGGGAGGCGAGTCCCTGGGGGGCCGTGGTTATTAACGGCACAGCAGCTGCTCCGTCTTTATTGCTGTCAGTCACGGCGTCGGCCTCTGCCTGTCCCCAGGGACGTGGCTCTGTGGTCGGAGTGCGGGGCGGCCCACCGGCGTCCGCCTCCTCGCTGTCCTCTCCCTCTGCCCACACCAGCTCCGGCCTCCGTGAGCTAACGGCTCCCTGCATCCCGTGAGAAACTATTGTCCCACTGCGCCACCTGCTGAGTGCAGGGGCGGCCCGCACCCCGCCTGTCCACCTGTGTGTGGCCTCGATGTGACAACGAACGGCCTGAGACTGCAGTTCGAGGTAGAGACAGAAAGGAGACCAGAGGCTTCCGGGGCTGAGCGGGTGGGGCAGGGGCGTGCGTGGTCGGTGGGGACAGAGCTTCCGTTTTGCAAGACGAAGGGTTCTGTGCGTGGACGCACATGAGCACGTGAGTGTGCTTCATGCCGCTGGATCGCACACTCAGAAACCGTGAGGATGGGAGTGACGTTACGTGTATTCTGACGCAATTAAAAAAATCTATAGAACTATAGGAAAGAATAGGTTTTTCAGTAAATGAAAGAGCTTGTTCGATTATCAAAAAAAATGTGCACGCAAACGCACAGGCATGCCGTTTGAGATCCCCCGGGTACTCGACGCTCTGACTCTACGAAACTCTTCACATCTCACTGATCCTGAACTTGACCATGACAGGGCGCAGTCGTCCGTGTAGACAGCTGGCAGGGTGGCATCGGAAGGGACCCCGTGCCATGAGGCCTGGGTCCCATCCCTTAGCTCCACAACCAGCTACGCCAAGAACTTAACCTTTCTGAACTCATCCGTCAGCTCGCCGATTGAAAGAAATAGGGATCAGAGATTTCTTTCAGCTTTGAGCCTAAGCAATTAGGTGTTTCCTGTGAAGGTGAAGATTCAGCTCTAATCTCAGTAGGATGGGCGTGGACACCTGTCATGCTGTGAGTGGCCGCTCCTCGGGGGTCGTGAAAAAGTTTCGGCAGCTTCCAATCGCCGTTTCGTGAGAGGGGACAGAGTGGGACACACCGATGGCATTGCACGCAGCCCCGACGAGCACTGTCCGGCGAACTTTTATTTCCGTTCCCTGGCTGTGCTATTCTCATCGTCTCGTTTCTGAGTCTGGGGAGGATGGGGCATGTTGGAAATGCCAGAAGGATGGGTGGGGGAGCAGGTGACCGCCCTCGGAGGACCGTTCCCGGCTTGTGGACCTCCGCTGCGTCCACCTCTGCGTCCCATGTCACCCCAGCCTGGTGGGGAGGCTCTTAGAAATCAGACAGGGCTGGAGACCTGTGTGTGAGCGGTCACCACCGCCCACGCCGCCCGCGCCTCCCCGCCCAGCCGCTGTCTCTGTGCGTGCGCCTCTTCTGGACATTGCATGGGAACGTGTGACCTCCTGGGACCGGCTGCTTTCACTGGGCGTAGCATCTGCAAGGTGCGTCCACGTTGTGGCCCATGCCCATGCTTCATTCCTTATTATTAGTGAAAACACCCACCCGTGCGGGGCCACCCCGCCGTTCACCCACTCGTCACCGCTCGTCAGACAGACTTACGTGGTGTGACGCACAGCGAGGCCACCAACGGTCCTGTGCACGTCTGTGGGGGGCGGGACGTGTGCCTCACTTTCCAGCGTCTGTAGCTGGGAGCGGAAGTGTGGGGTCACGTGCTGAGTCTCAGCTTCCGAGGGGTTTCGCAAAGCACCTGCACCCCGCAACTGAGGCCCTGCTTCTCTGTGCCCCGTGGGTCCAATCTGCATTTCCCTGATAACTCGAGCGCCTTCGCGGGAGCTTTTTAACCATTTGTGTCTGTGTCTGCAGAAATCTCCATTCATACCGTCTGCCCATTTTAAAAGCTGGGGTGTCTTTTGATCACCGACCTCTCAGAGTTCTCTATGGGTCCCGGATACGAGATGTGTGACTGGCAAGTAGCTTCTTCCTGTTCTGTGAGTCGTCTTTCCGGTCTCTCGATGGCGCTGAGGACGAGCCTCTTGCCTCCGACCGGCTTGCGGGGACCCCGCGGGGGTGCGTGCTCTCAGGCGCAGGCTGTGGCGACGTGGGGACCGGTGTCCGGGGTCTCCTCAGGGAGTCTGTGCGGATGCCTTTGCGACCGACCGTTGCAGTCAGAATGCAGCGCGTTTGGTTAAAACGGCTGTGCGGCTGGCTTCGTCCTCGCTGGGCTGACGGGCCGTTGACTGAACCAACCCGCCAGTCGTTAAGGGACAACGGTCCATGGGACTCACTGCCTGTCATCGCACCCACGGGCCGCGTGGGCCAGCCCACTGGGCTGGAGGAGCAGAGCCAGAGCTGGCCGGGACCAGGAGAGCCAGCGCGTGACAACGGAGGCAGGGACCCTACCGGTCCCCGGGGCCTGGTGGAGCCGAGGGCCGGGCGCCCCGCCCCCGAGCCAGGCCCGGACCCGTCCCCACCCCCCCGTCGCTGCCCCGCCACTGCCTGCCCTCGCCGGGGACCCTGACCGCTCCGGCTCCCCGTCCTGGGAGGCAGGTGGGGAGTGGGTCTCAGCGGCGCTCAGGGGCCCGGCCGGAGTCCCGGGTGGCTGCCGGCTGCCGCGCCGGTGAGGTGGTCGGCGTGCTCCACGTCCCCCCCCATCACCCCCTTTAGCAGACAGAACGTCCCCGGCAGCCACGGCGTCTGTGCCCACACTCTGCCAGCGCGGCGCTCCGGCCCGGGGACCCGCAGCACGGAACAGATGACAGGGCGGCAGGCAGTCTGTCCCCTTGCAGGGGACACGGCGAGGATTTCTTTAACGCAATGTGACAACTAATCTCTCCGCAGCATCTGAGTGAGAGGTTTTAATTACCACCGTGATGCGCGCACGTGGTCCCCTCCCCCACGCGGGCAGCCGGCGTCTCCGCGCCTCTGGGCCCGTCGCAGGGCGAGTGTCAGTGCGGGGCAGGTGGGCCCCCTCCCCTCCCCGCCCCGGAGCTACACCCCTTTCCCTCCGGCTCCATTCTCTCCCTCCTCCCGTTTATTCTCAGTTCGTGAGAATGAGCTTACTGGTTTTCTGCCTGGACACAAGGCAGGTCCTTCCGCCCTCCTTCCCCCTCAGACGGGGCAGGGACCCAGCGGTCGGGGGGCACGGAGCTGTTCCCGCAGCCTGCTGGCGTTCACACGAAGCCCTCGCTGGGGGCGTGTGTGCGAGCTGCCACGGGCGAGCCTCGAGCAGCAGGAGCAGAGACCACAGCCTGCGTGGGGAGCCATCGGCCGGGCCAGACTTTCTTCCAACTGAGAATTAAACTGCGACCCAGTTCTGAGCCCATGTCACCATAATACCAGTATCCGTATCATCTGCCATGTAAAACTGCATAAGCCTCTTGACTCTGCAATGACAAGTGTCTGAATATTAGAAAATGTCAGGGCTCCCCACTTGAAGTGCTTCGAGCGATCGGCTGGGAAGAATATCGGAAACGTCCATTTGCAAATCTCCCCGCCTCCAAGCAAAACGGTGTAAAAGATGCCAAGAAAGTTTTCAGGAAGCGGAAATATTAATCGGACATGGTCTGAGCACCACGGTGTCACACAGCGAAGCGTTTTCCAGGAGTCCAGATCCGCACACACGTGACACCCGTGTGCTTCAAAGAGCAAGAACACGGGTTAAAGATGAAGAATCTGAGCTCGCCCCCGACGCGCCCGTGGGCAGACGGAGGTCCCCATGCAGGGTCCGCTTTGCACGCTCAGCAGTCACCTCCTCAGCAGTCCCAGGCCCGGAGGGGGCTGTCCCCCCCGAAGTCCCACCCCCGAGGGCGGGACGAGCTCCGAGGGCCTGTCGCTGAGCCGCCTCAGTTCAGTCCCCGCCGAGCGCCGGCCCCTGGGCCCTGTGGGGAGACGGGCGAGGACTCGGGACGAGTCGCCATGAGCGTTGGCGGGGCGGAGGCTGCGTGGCCCGGCTCACCACGCGCCGGCCACGCCGACCCATGCGCCTTCACGAGACCCGGCTCCCAGGACACCGGCAGGTGCCGGCAGAAGGGGCGTCCGCAGCAGGGCAAGCGAGGGCGGCCGCGACAAACGGAGTAAGCGACTTCCCGAGCTGCAGGTCTCCCCGAGCCGCAGGTCTCCCCGAGCCTCGAAAGGCTCAGGAGCACGGCGAATTCCCCGAGGGCACACAGAAGTCACACCCCCCAAACTCGTCTGACTACAAAAGCAAAACCCGCCCAACCATGTAGTTTATGATTTATTTTTAAGATTAAGTGTCCCAGGAGTCTAGATTTTCACGAACACATTCTGGGACGAGCTGCCGGAGCGGCCAGGGGACCCGAGCGGTGCCAGGCTGAGAGAGACGAGCAGGACCGAGGAGACGCCTCCGAGGGGCGGCGGCTCCAGCGACTCGGCCGAGCCCCGCCTTGCAGGCGGGACACCGGGCAGGTGGCCGATGCTGCCCGAGCCCGGGTGCCACCTTCCTCTCGCCGATGTGCCCCGATTCAGCTCCGACTGGCTGTCCCCACACGTCTGTGAGTGACCTCGAGGACAAAGCCGGGCTACTTAGCCAGCAGCCCTGCCGGACGGGGCTCTGCCCGGCAGACAGGGCGCTGCGAGAACCCCACCCGGGACCCAAGAAGGCCGAGCCGCCCGATGCCCGAACCACTGCCGGGCTCGCGAGACCCCGGGCTTAGCGTGCTCGGGCGGGCGGCGTCGGCGGCAGGAGGGCCGATGGAGAAAGTCTGTTCTCGACACTGCAGAGTCAAAGCAGACAGTGACCGAGTGTCCCCCCAACTTTTCAAAAGCTTCCTGGCTCTGTCTGCGTGCAAAGTCCCCAGGGCTGAGACTTGTTACACGGCCCAGGGGCCGCATGGGGACCGAAGGGAAGCCACTGTGACTGGGATGGGGGGGGCAGGAGTAGCAGCCTGCGAAGGGCCAGGTTGGAGCCCGCTGCCTCGTACGAAGCGGGGAAGGGCACGCCGAGAGCAGGGGCTGCAGGCGTGGGGAGCCCTCCCGAGCCCCGTGCTGAGTCCCCGAGTCCAGGCCGCCCTCCTGCCACCTGTCACAGCCCCGTCCGCCCCAGCCTGCTCCCGTGTCCACCAGCTGCGTCCTGCTCATCTGTCCATCACCCACTCTTTCCGCTCCCGCTGTGCCCCAGGCCTCGGTCCGCACCCCCCTGCTGGACCGCCACCCCCTCGAAGGCGGGGACGCGCCCTCGGGCTAGTGTCTGCCGCTCTAGTCACAGCACACGGGGCTCCGTGGGTGCCTGCCAAGCCCCCGCCCCCGCGTCTCTTTGCATTCGCTCCGTGTGTCACCTGTGCTCCCCACCCAGTGCCAGGCCATCTCCTGTGTCACTGCACTGTCCTTGTCACACTGCGAGCTCGCCCCTCCCCGTCCGATCGCAAGCATCTGAAGGAGCGTCCTCGTTCCCCGTCAAGGAGTGTGGCCTGTCCCCGCCAGGAGGCCCACACAGATGTGAGCATCAGCCCACCCTCAGCGGGGAGAGGGGCAGGGGCCGCCCCGCCTCGGAGGGCCACGTCCCCTGGGGACGGCGGGACATTCGGACACAGGGAGGCCGAGGTGGGGCTGAGTTCCTGCTTTTCCACCCTCGCTCGCCTGTCCCTGCTTCAAGGCTGGAGGACTCGGAGGGAGGGGACGGGGCGGCCGTCGGGCTGGAGGACTCGGGGAGGGGACGGGGCGGCCGTCGGGCTGGAGGACTCGGGGAGGGGACGGGGCGGCCGTCGGGCTGGAGGACTCGGGGAGGGGACGGGGCGGCTGTCGGGGCACGGTGCTGCAGGCGCCGGCAGAGATCGGGCAGCTCTGTCTCATTTGCCAGGGCGGCCGCCCCGCGGGGGGCTGACGAGAAGCGCGGTGTCTGGCAGGCAGGGCTGTCACAGCTGCTCCCAGCGTTGACAGCAGGTTGACACCTGCGTGCCTGCTGCCACCTGTGCCACAGCCCCTCCCTCCTAAGGAGCCTGTGGCCGCCCCCAGCCAGGGGGACGCCAGGCCCTCTCGGCTCCTCTGTGCGCCCCCTTTAGGCCCAGCGGCCCTGCGCCCTGTAACACGGGGGCTGGCTCGAGGTTGGACCCACGTGCTCACAGGGGGCTGTGCCCGTCGGATGCCCAGGGGTGTCTCCAGGCCCAGGGGAGGGGAGCAGACAGTCTCCCCGCCCCGGTTCCTGACGGGGGCTGCTCCTCCCACACCCGCCTCAGGTCCCGTCCGCAGACAGCCTCCCTGGGCCCGGCCCGACCCGGCTGCTGCCTCCAGCCCCACGACTGTGCCCTGCTCTCTCGCACCACCCCCCGCTGGGCTGCGCCCCGACTCCCTGTCCGTTTTGCAGTGGGCACCCCCTGCTCTTTTGCACCTCGGGCCACCACGGTGCCTGGCACAGAGTCAGGTTCTGTAAAGGCCGTGGAATGAATGAGACCGATGAACCCACTATTCAAACGCACCGCCCAGCCCGCCCCTGAGTGGCAGGGTCCGGGGAGGCCAGGGGGACCGTCCCCACCCCTTGGCACCCTTCCTGGCACCCCGCGAGGGCTCCATAAACGTTACGGCTCTTCCCCTGACCCTCCCCAACCCAGGTGGGCACACCGGTCATTTCCTCAGAGGGTCACCATCAGAGCGGGGTTCAGCGCCTGCCGCTGGGGGGACGTATTGTAAAGAGACTTTTTAAAAATGTGTATTGCTTCTTGAATCCTAGTCGCCCCCACACTGGGCCACGCCCTTTGACAGTACCAGGCCTGGCTCCCTCTCCTGGCTTCGCTCTCTGCCTCCGGTGCCCATTTCTGGAGGCAGAGACCCCCTCCCCAATCCCCGCATCTCCCCCTCCCAAAGCCAGAAGCTCCGGAACCCCCGTCCCCCCCCATTCGTCCCCCTTAGCGGGAGGTCGGCTCAGGCGGTCACTGCACAGTGGGAGCAGCCCCTGATCCCACCCCGTGGCTGGGGGCAGATTTCTGGGTGTTGGGGGCAAGGGTGCTTCCTGATGCCCCACACGAAGCCCCGAAACCTCCCTTCTCTGTCCCCAGCCTCCTGGCTGTGACTAGGAAGAGGAGAGGAGCGGGACGGTGACCGGCGAGGAACAAAGATGCCCGCCGCGCCGGCCGCGCTCCCCCTCCCCGAACAGCTGGCCCGTGTGTCACAGCCGATTAGGCTTCGGAGGGAGAGAGAAGGACAGGAGTGACACTGCGTGCCGACCCCCACTGTCACGGGCAGACGTGGAGGCCAGCTCGCGTCCCGCACGGCCACGCCGCTAATTAATCACCTCGGCCACCAAGTCGTGACAGCGCTGTCTCTGCGCGCGGGCGCACGCGGGGGCAGCCGCGGGGACGGGAAGCTCTGTCCCCCCCCCCCCCAGCCGGCCGGCGGGGCGCTGCCGGCGACTTGTCACCGAAGCTGCCCGAGTTCAAAGGAAGAGGGAGAAGAGGAGGAAGCTGTAAGAGGCGCGAGGAATCGCACCGCGCGCGCGCGGGACGCGGGACGGAGACGGCGCTGGACGGAGCCGCGCGGGAGGCCTCCCTCCCGCGCCGCGTTTGCGAGGATGCGCGGATTCGCGGGAAGCACCGCGCGCGGTTTACCGCGCAGCCCCGGCGCCGCGTCCTTCCCTGGCCGACGTTTAGGGCGTGGCTCAGGTCCTGTGCCAAACGCCGGGACGCGACTCCTACGCACCCCTAAGCCTCGGCTTCGACTCCCCCCCACCGGGAAAGGCCCCAGCCCTCAGGTCCGCTGCGGGGCCTCCCGCCTCCCGGTGCGTCCCCTGCACCCCCTGCACCCCCTGCACCCGGCTGCGCGGTCACAGCACCCAAGCCCCTGCGCAGCGACCTCTGCGTGCCGCGCACAGGGACCGAGTCCGGGCGCTAGCACCGGGTCCGGAGCCAACTTTGCACTTCCAGATGTGCACCCAGTGGTTCCTGAGAAAGGCGGAATCTCACCTCAGGGGGCTCGGGTGTGCTGGGGGGCTGGGCACGTGCCCGGCGGTGCAGCGCCGCCTGGGGAGGCCCGTGCTGTCACCCCGCCCGGCACAGGGAAGAGCGCCGCCGCCCCAGTTCCAGCCGCCGCGCGCGGAAGCGACCCCGTGCGGGGGACGACGCTTCGCTGGAGATGCTGGTTCGCACCGCGGCGGCTGCAGCTCAACGCGCTGGCCAAGCAGCCAGGCCTGTCTCCCCGAGACTTAGTCCTGGGCAAACCCGCCCCTGCTTGGAGGTGAAGCCTGCCCTAGTGGCTCGCGAACTTACATCGGGCAAGGTGACATGTCACGTGCATCCATCTGGAACTTACACCGGGCAAGGCGCTTCAGGTGACACAGCCTGGGAACATGTCGTGTACGTCCATTTGGACATAAGCCGTAAAGATTCATACGTTCCAGTTTTAAGACTGGAGAGCCGCTGGCACCTCAAATCAAGGCCACCTCCGAGTTCCTGAGTGTGTGCGGGAAGGCCGTCTGCTGGCCTCCTGCCTCGGTGACTGTTTAAATGTCTCTCCCGTCCTCTCCCCAGACACAGCATGGCAGCTTGGCAGGCTGGTCACTGGCCCGGAGGCTCTCTGCCCTGGTCCAAGGGGTAAGTCAGCTCCCCTTCACGACTCCCCCAAAACTTCATCCCTCAGGCTTCCTTTCTGGAGGAGAGCTGAAGATGAGGGCTCAGCGGGTCATCACAGAAGCCGTCTGGGGGCCCAGGTCCTTTCTGTCATGGGACAAGGGCTGTCGGGGGCAGCTACGAGCATGTGGGAAGTGTCGACACACTTCTTCTCAGTTTTTAGAATAGCTGAGTGGGTGGAAGAAACTAGAAACAAGTAAGGGGACTTTCAGCCTTTCAACAGTCATTGAAATAACAGCTGCTTTTATTCCATCGGTTGGTTATTCTCTGATAAAGACACCAAATTATCTACGGCTTTGAAAACAAACTATGCTTAGAAAAGAATATTTTTATAAGAAATCTCTAACCATATGTTTAGGTCTTGGAATACCCCAAAGTAGCTCTGTGTTTCTAGAGAAAAGCCTAAGAAAAATAGACAAAAATAGTTTAAAAGTAAGTGATTTAACAAGTTTCGTGAGTGATACTTTAAAATGTCAAAACCTGGAATTGGTAGCTTAAAACATGTGGGAAAAGCATCTAAATTAAGCAAACAGAACAAAGCACACCGGAATGGCTGCCGCCCTCGGTCCACTGCTGGACCAGGTGTGACTGAGACAGAGCAAACGCCCGCCTGTTTGAGGACAGCCCCGGACTGTCCTTGCCACTGCTCTGGGTCCTTCCTTTGGTTGTCAGCTTCCAATGGCAGTGGCTGCACTTTACAGACAGGCTGGAGTCACGTTCAGGCTGGAGCGTGACCTCAGGCCACCTCCTGTTGTCAGCTAATAGTTATTGGTCACAGTCATGTGCACGCCCGCGCCCCCACGCCTCGTTCTTACATTCATGTTCTGAGTAGGAACACGGCGTTAGGCGCTCGGCTAGCACGGGGGGTGGCGGGGGAGGACACAGTGGCACGTCCCAGACATGCTCCTGACACAGCTTAATTTATTGACAAGTGCCATTTGCTGTGTCTTGGTGTTAGTGGCCTTTGTAAAAT
>JAQQSQ010002168.1:0-11264 GCA_028627145.1 Eidolon dupreanum | reverse complement strand
CACCACTCCTGCATTAAAGCCAACTCTAGAAAGAGAACTATTACCTGTTATTCATTTTTTAATCAGTTTTGTGAAACAACAGACATGGCCCTTCTTTTACAGTTGTTATTCTCAGGGAGAAGGTGAGGGTCACAGCAGATAATGTGCTTTTATCAGAGCCCATTTTCTCCCTGGGTTTCAGAGGGAGGTCTGGAGAGCAGGGGGGTGGTGCTGCTGAAGTTGGGCAGGAGTGGAATCCACCCTTCTGTCAGCCATTGGCTTGAAAGCGAGCATTAACACATATTCAATTTGGTACAGGAGTTCCCCTTGGACACTGAACCTGGTCCTTATCTCATTTTTCCCATTAGTAATGAGCTGTTAAATTACACTGCTCATGCCATTTGCAGAGATAGTGATATGCTGGCCTAATTGTGGCTACTCTGATGCCTCCATCATCTTAATCCTCCTCCTAATGGCTTGGCAGGAGAGCTGGGTGGTTTGGAACTACCGGCTTGGGCCTGCCTGTCTTCCTTGCAAGAAATCTCCAGTTTCAGAAATAGGGACCTTCTTGGCTAAAACTGAGTGGAGCTCTGGGGATGGTGAGGGCACTGGGTGGCAGGGGGAGACCACAGACATTCCTATCTGTGTTCTTCTCTCAGGAATGCTAATGGGTTGAGGAAAAGGGGCTGGCGTGGGAGGCTGGGCCTCCATTCCCTATTGCCTGAGCATTTCTCCTATCTGATTTTCGTGGGCATCATGGACAGGTAAACTACTGACTTCTTGGGATTAAGCCAGCTGATGAATGAGAATAATTATGTCTGTGGGTTTGGAATTCCTTAAAACCAAAGGTGAAATGATTCACCTCAGAGGAGTGCTTTCCCCCAAAAAATGACTCTAGTGCTGGTGGTGGGTATGGCTAGGAAAAAAAGGTACATTGCTCAAATGTGGGGAGATGGCCATTCTCTGCTGTTGCTGGGAGAGCCCGGGAATTGGAGGGGTGGTCAGAGCTGCAGGGTGGTCTGAAGAGATATTGGAAGACGATGGCATCGTAGAAAGGGCCAGAGCTCTTGTGCCACTCTGACACCAGCTGGCTGTATGAACTTAGATAAGATGTCCTTTCACTGACTTTGGCCCAGAGTCCAGTCTTTAAAATGGGTGTCACAATGAGCTATATCAAAAGTATCATCCTCTTTCTATCAGCCACCATCTTCAGGTGTGTGGCACATTTCCCTTGATGAAAGAAGCTGTACAAGTGGACTGCCCCATGTTCCTAGGGTTTTGATTTCAGCCATCCCTTATGAGGTGAGATTTGAGATGCACTCCTGCCCAAAGAAGTCTCCTTATTTCCCCATCAAGGTGCCTGAAATGCCTACTTTTGCATCTGATTTGAGAGGGAGGCCAGGTAATGTAGTGGAAAGAGCATGAGCTTTGGTGGTGAGACATAATTGTTAGGCATTCCCAGATTATTCATACCACATCCTTCTTTCTGAAGGCACCTCCTTGTCTTGCTGCCATCTATGGCAGCAACTTTGCTAGACAATCTGAGCTCAAGTGTTGGGCCAGTATGGCCTCTGTACCCTAAATGCTGGCCCTTATCCTTGTTGAGTCACTCTTGACTGTTGGTTGTGGATGGAACGCCATGCTGCAGGATATAGTTTCTGGCCTCCTCAGTGCTCACAATGGCTGAATGATACAACACAGAAATATAAGGAGTCAACTCTCCATAGACTTGAAACTTGGAGGAGATGGATGAATTCTTCTCGCTCTTTCTCCATGCTGTGGACCACTCTGAGGTATGGTTTGTCCTTGCAAATCTTTTGGAGAAACTCTCATATGCTGAACAAACACACGTACCACATGACTTGCTCTATCTCATAGCAGCTTGTAGTGAAGCAGTGGCCAGCACAATCAGATATCTCATTTCCTCCTTGTGCCCCTTTCCTTGACTCATTTTTCCTTTTTCCTCATTCTCACTGCCCTGGGATGGCACCTTCCAAAGCATGTCTGCACTTGAATTCCTGTTGAAGCTTTGCTTTCTAGATGACCCTAAGACACCTGGCTTGGCGTTTGTATCTGCTACTTAAAATGTGTGACATTGTGCAAATTCTTCACATCTCTTAAGGTGTCCATTTTCTTCACTATAAAATAGGGACAATAATTTCTATATTTTACAGTGTGAAAAGTAGGTATAATGTTTATTAAGTACTTAGCACAGAGCCTGGTGTATATGTATAATGAGGGCTCAAAATTTATTATCTTTATTATTGCTGCTGTAATTGTTTGTGACAAAAATGGCTAGCTGTCCACTAAAGATTTGTGCAACACTCTCACAATGAAAAGTGATTGCTCAGAAGTTCTGCCTAGCCAAGGACTTCATTCTTCAGACCTTCCTTATGTCTAGGGAAAGCCATGTGCATAAGTTCTGGCCAACAGAATGTGGATAGAAGTGATGTAATGCTTTATCCAGGCCTGTCTCATAAAATGTTCTTGCTGCAGTGTAACCACTTGCTGAAGGCAGTAGAGTATTCATCACCCTGGACACTGAATGGCTGCAGAGCAGAGGTCTTCTGCTCATCAGTCTCTTCCCTCAAACCACCACTGGATTTTTTATGAATAAGGAATGAATGTCTTTTGTGTTGAGCCACCAAGATTTTGGATTTCATCTAACAGTTAATGTCACCTTAATAATTACATTGTTATTGCTATTGTTGCTATAATTTCTTGTTATTCAGAGTCGGATCTTCTCTAGGTGGCCCTGTTAAGGCTTTCCTAGTGGTTAAGCATGTGGACTCTAGAGTTAGAATGTCTGGATGTGTATTCCAGCTCCATCACTTTATTAGCTGTGTGACTTCTATGCTAAATTATTTTAACAATAAAATGGAACATATAGGAATTATGAGAATTGGGTAAAGAAACCTATATAAAAAATAGGAGAGTGGTACAGAATAAGTTCAGTGAAAGTTAACTACCACCACCGCCATCTCCACTATCACCACCATTATCTTTATCATTATTCTCACTACCATATTATTTGTCATGGAGTATTGAACTCTGAGTGAATGGAAGGGGGAACTGTGGTCTGCCTCAAGTTGAAAAGGGGCATGAAAAAGATTCAGAACATGGTACACAGGTTTGAGAAAGGCAGTTGAGCAGGGGAAAGATGAGGTGATATGGTTCTGAAGACAGACAGGTCGCAGCACATAATGTGGTGGGGGACAGCCTACAGTCTTCTAAAAGATGGTTTCAGTCCTACTGGCCAATAAGCTACTGCTGAGAACCTCTTGTGGGTGGAGCCCTGCAGTGGGCACTGTGGGAGATGCAGCAAAGAAGGAGAAGAGACTGAGAGGGGACCCTGAGCACCTAGGGTGCACCTGGCTTGAGACTAGGCATGATAACTTGTTTAACCTTTGCCATAGACCTCATGAAGTTGCTGTGACACCCATTTTATGAATGAGGAAGCTGACACAGGGGAATCAATGGAACTGGTCCAGAGTTACACAGTATGTTGTGGAGCTGAGATTTGAATTTGGGTTAGATAGAGACTCTGTTGTCTTTTGAACTACATTCACTCACCAAGGCTAATTCAGCAGAATTTCAGTATGTAGCCTAGAAAAGGTAAGGAGTGTCAGTAGAGTGGTACTTGCCCTCCCCTTACCATTAGCTGACATTGTGGCCTTTTGGTAAGTCACTTTATTGTCTCCGATCCTTTTTTTTAATTTTTTTTTTTAAATAAAAGGTATGAAGGGAAGTCACATGTTCCAGGTGCAATACTGGATTCTTTCAGTAGAACAACTAATTCATTCTCCTTCCAACAATATACGAGGTGGATGATGTTATAGAACACCAAGGCACAAAGAGAGATTAAGTTGTCCCAAATTTCTGTGTCATACCCAACTTCCTCAGTATGTGGGTCAACAATGGTTTTGTGGGGTAAAGTCCCCAGTCATTGTGCCTCACAACACTGGATATCTTTAAGACTTCTCTCAGCTCTTGATTTACTCAGTCACATTACTGTAGAATTTCTTCAGGAAGCGATGCAAGGGAAATGGCAACATGAGGGCCTCTGGGACAACACCAAGTGCAACAACATTGACATCATAGGGGTACCAGAAGGAGAAGAGAGAGAGCAAGGGATTGAGAACCTATTTGAAGAAATAATGACTGAAAACTTCCCTAACCTGGAGGAGGAAATAAACTTACAAGCCCAGGAATCATAGAGAGTCTCAAATAAGATGACCCCGAAGAGGCCCACAGCAAGACACATCATAATTAAAATGCCAAAGGTTAAATACAAAGAGAGAATCTTAAAAGCAGCAAGAGAAAAGCAATTGGTATCTACAAGGAAGCTCCCATAAGACTGTCAGCCAATTTCTCAACAGAAACTTTGTGGGTCAGAAGGCATTGACACAAAGTATTCAAAGTGATGAAAAGCAAGGACCTATAACTAAGATTATTCTACCCTGCAAAGCTGTCATGTAGAATCAAAGGACAGATAAAGAGCTTCCCAGACAAGAAAAAGCTAGAGTTCCTCACAACCAAGCCAGTATTATAGAAAATGTTAGAGGGACTCCTTTAGAAGAAGAAAAATATATATGTAGCAAAAATATGAATAAAGAATGGCAATAACTACATAACTATCAACAAGTACTTCAAATGAAAAAGAATTAAATTCTCCAATCAAAAGATAAGATGGCTGAATAGATAAGAAAACAAGACCTTTACATATGCTGCCTATAAGAGACTCACTTCTATTAAAAGACACATACAGACTAAAAATAAAGGAATGGAAAAAGATATTGCATGATGGACCTAGAGGATATTGTGCTGAGTGGAGTAAGTCAGAGAAAAACAAATGCCATACAATTTCATGTACATGTGGAATCTAAAGAATAAAATAAAGAAAACAAACAAACATACAAACAAACAAAACCCCACCCAGAAACAAACTCATAGATACAAAGAACATTTTGAGGGTTACTTGATGGGTGAGGGGTTAGAAGGGTAATTGAAAAAGGGGGAAGGGATTAAGAAGTACAGAATGGTAGTTACAAGGTAGTCATGGAAATATAGAGTATAGCATAAGAAATGTAGTCAATAATATTGTAATAACTGTGTATGTCTGATGGGTACTAGATTTATTAGGGTGATCACTTCATGACTTAGATATCTAATCATTATGTTGTATACCTGAAATTAATATAAGAATGTATGCCAACTATAATAAAAAATATTATTAAAAAAAAAGAAAATGGCAACTTGAATATCTAGCTCGATATCCATCTGCCCTTTTTGCTGGCCTAAGGTAATGGAAATGGAGCCAAATAGCCCCATTTGAAGTATAGAATCAGGGATCTTGGTTCTTTTGGCTGGAAACCCTTTCTTCCTCCCCTGCCTCCCATCATAGCGATGGGCTCCTAGCTTCCTCTATTTTTTAAGGATGGGGAGCAATTTAAATGCTAATTTTGTATCCTTTTTTCCTTGCCTTCCAGTTCTTTTACTGTGTGTTCTGTGTCATTAACCAAGGCCCACCCAGCACAGAGAGCAGGGCCAGGGGTTGTTTGGGTCTAAATGAAAGTTGACACAACTCAGGGTTATCTGCTTCAATGGGCAGCTCTCCAGGGAATGAAGTTTTTTTGCTTGTGGAGGGAGTTTTCTGCTTCTTAATGAGCTCCTTGCAGCCTGCCAGGTGATAGCAGGGGCTTAGCGATTGCTTTAGGGTATTTGATAACAAGAGTGAGGACTCAAGACAGAAATGCTGCCAGAGTCATTAATGCAAACAGCTGAACTACTCAGGGCTCTTTGGTGCCAGGGAGCCAGAGAGAAAACCAGGTCATTGTAAGGGCAGGTACCCCTTGGAATATGTCCATCCACATCTACAGACTGGAGGTCCTGTGACTCCCCAATCTGGATCTGTATGGACAACTATGTGGAACAGATGTTGATATATCTTGGGCCTGGTGAAGAGAGAGAGCCAGTGGCAACCCGGCCCCTCAGGTGTCATAAGAGTACTCAGGCATGTGTGATTCAATTTGTGCCCAAGGAGAGGGAATCAATAGTGAGAAAAATAATGCAGCATGAGCCAGTTGGCCCAAATGTATTCCTTCTCCAGAATCTAGAAGGTTTCATACCCAGTCTGTGTGACTTGGGATTCCGAGACCCACTGTTGACCAGAAAGCCTGTGGTTAAAGAGAGTTATCACCCTTCTAATCCTGACCTGAAAGCCTTTTCCAGGTGGACAGACCAGTTGGAAACAAGATACTGGCAGTCTCCTTCTAGCCTACTTGTGGCTTCCCTGAAATTGAGCGGGATGGTTCCTTTCAAAACTTACCTGATAGATTTCTATCCGACTGTCTTGTGGAACCAAATAACCATTGATGTTTGTACCTTGCTACATAGTTTCAAAGCACTTCCACTTATGCTTACTTGAGCAGCTCGTGTGAGGTGGATGTTCAGAGCCTGGGCTTTGGTATCTCATAGAGTAGGTTCAGATCCCAGCTCTACCCTTCCTGGCTGAGACATCAGGACAAAAGTGCTTAACCTCAGCTTCTGGATCTGTAAAGTGGAGATACTAATTCCTACCTTACAGAGTTTTGGAGGAAGATGAAATGAGGTGATGTATTTAAAGCACTATGCTCAGGGTCTAGCATTTAGTTAGCTGCTATTATTATCATTATTAATAATCCTATTAACATTATGAACTATGAGGTAATAATCTATGAATTATTAGATGAAATATTAAGCATACCTGTCTTAGAATATAAATTTGCCTCATGGTCAGACACCATATCTCCTTTCATTTATTAGAGTAAGTTATAGAAGGCTGATATCTGGACCAATGAGAGACTTGAGTCAATTTGTGAAAACATTCCAGGTAGAGTGCTTCTTTTGTCTTCATTATCTTCACTGGCTCATGAACTGGTCTTTCTGCTAGATTTTTGCAGTGAGACATGAAAGATGAGACACAATTTAGAATATATGAATCCTGACCATTCTACCTTCTTCCTTTTTCCTCTGACCAAATACCCTGGATTAGCCAGAGCTGTTACCTATCACAAGTGATGAAAATGGTTAAAGGCAGTCGCTATGGCCTGGGTGCTACTTCGGCATACCAGCAGGCCAGGCTGTCTCATTGCATGGATTAGAACATAAGCACTATCCTCAGAGGTGGCAGCCATCTTCCTCCTCCCCAAAGAGAGGGATGACAAGGATACCCAGGACAAGGATGCTCTGGGAGTTCTGCATCCATCCCCCATCCCAAGTCCATTTTATAATGGGATTCGGGTACATGGTGCTCCTAGGGGAGACCATTTGCTATTTAGTTGGACAATTTGTTTCATGGGACAGTTTCTTAGACATTGTGTTTTGTGCTCTGGACTATGAGTTCTAGTTATACGAACCTGAATAAATTGCTTCACCTCTCTGATCCTCAGTTTCTTCACCTATAAAATGAGACAACAGTTCTTCATATTATGAGTGTTAAATGCAATTAGGTATGTAGAACATGTTGCATGTTACCTAGTACATAGAAATCACTCAATAGATACCATATGTTTTCTATTTTGTTCACATAGTGATTAGTTGTATAAATAAAACCTCTTTGGCAATGAAATTAAGGTCTGTGAAGGAGAGAGCAAGGCGAGCCAGGGAGTCAATCTGCTCTCTAAGAGCGATGGCTGAGGAAGTAGAGCTGTTTAGAGTGAGGTTATTTATTTGTAAAATAAACCACCCAGTGTGGGGTTATTTTTAGCAAACTGTGAAATGCAATTTGTCTAACATGATCTATGGATTACTAAATTCACTTAGCCTGGTGAAAGCCTGAAATCGAGCTATTATTTTTACTTCTCTCCACCCTCTCCTTCCCTGGCCCAGCCCTTGGGTCTGATAAGGCATCCTGGACATTGGCCCCAGTTTGAGGAGCTGGACCCAGCTAGTTGGGCTCTGTGTCGAGGAGAGATACATGCAGGGCTTTGTCCACAATGGTGTAAGTGGAGTAAGAGGTTCTTAAAATAGTCCCCAAGAGAGGCTTCTGAGGAATGCAGAGGCCTGGTTCGAAATGTAGGAGATGAGAAGTAACAGCCACAGGCAGAATGAGTTGATACCCACCCCACAGGGAGATCACTTGCTGCCTATCCACCTCCATCTTCCCAGGCAGGGGTGCCCCCTCACAGGCCTGATCCTCCTCTCTCTTGACTGAGAGCAAAGGGAGAATTGAAGGGGAGTGTATGTGAGTGGGGAGGCAGGAGTAGGGGTGTAGGGTAGGTGCTTTTTTATTATTATAGTCTGTTTCCATTGTCCGCCTTCCCTGTCAGTCTGTGTGATCTTGGACGCCAAGACTGGGCCACGGCAGTGTCTTCTATGTCCCTAGTGCTAGTGCCTGGACAAGGTCTGGACCAGAGCAAGGCAGTGGTTGTGCTAAGAAAACAATTGTGGGCTCCAGTGACTCTTCTTCCTTCTGCAATCTTCTTTCCCATCCTACCCTTAACCCTGAAGACTTGTGGCTTTGTTCTGTTTTGATGAGAACTCACCAGACATTCAGGGCAGAGAGCAACAAGGAGCCTTCTTTGCTTTTCTAGGAAAAGGCATGATGGGAAGGAATACTGACCTGAAAATCATATCATTTACAATTCACCACTGAGACTTCTTAAAAAATAATAATAATAAAAAGAACTGCCTAAGTGTTTGGAATTGGGGGGAAAGGCCTTCTATGATGACAGTGAGGTCTATTCAGGGAACTTAGAGGTCCATTTACTTTATACAATGGAGCTGCAGGGGTGAGTGGCAGTGTGGTAGGTATGGATTTTTAAAAATCCCCTTCCGAGGCACATTGGGAGTCACTCAGTAGCTAATTTCCTTGCATAGCATACTGTGATTTGACTCCTTGATGGCAAAGGGTCACTCGTAATCAGCAGCATTCAGAGCAGCAATGTCACCTAATTTCCTTCCCCTTTAATTTCCCTCCTTATCAGTGTCTAAAGATGAGCTTCTCTGAGTCTTGGAACACTGGAGGAAAACCATTTGGAAGTAAGAAAATGGCTTGGTCCATCATTTTCTGGCCAGAGCCACCCCAAGCAAATTACTGTTTCTAAGCCCTAAAGTCATTTGTTATATCCTGTAGCATAAATGGCAAAAAAATCTTTCCTAATCCTTTAATGGCTTATTCAAAGAGGCACATAATTCAGAACCTTTGCTATTTCTCAGCTGACAAAAATGCCCTATTAATAAAACTTTCAGAAATCAGCACATTCCTAGCCTCGTTTTGACTTTTGAATTAATGTCTGGTCTCCTGAGTTTTGAATTAATAAGATTTGCCTACATAACCTATGCAACTTTGTCATTCACAATGAAATCATGCAACTGGATTGGCTTCATTGGTTTGGTTTGGGGCAGGATCATGGTCACTTACAGTTTCCACCACGTGGCATTGATTCTCTTCTCTCAAGAACAGGGTCATGTGTGTAATGGGTCTGTGCTTAGTGTATCTGATGCTTCCCAGTCCAGGCCACCTGAGCACTGTAGGTGCCAACAGGTCGGTGATTGTTTGGGCCTGCTGGGTGGGGCGGAGGTCTGTAGCAATTTAGGAACAAGGTATGGACTTAGGGTCAGGAAGGATGAAACAACCGGAGGCTTCTGATAGGAGTGGCCACAGTGAATAAGCTGCCCAGCAGGGACTTCTCCAGTTACTATCCCATAATACATAGAGATAAAGATCTTTAGCTTACCACAAATGAACACTACCCTGGAGCATGAAAGAAGCTGACAGGATAAAGGGACTCAGCTTTGTCTGCCCCTTATTCATATTTTCAGCCCTCTCTGTCTTTCTTATTTTGGAATTGAGTTCCAAGGCTGCTGTGTATTGTCTCTGCCTCCTCTCATATCCCTGTCTCTCCCCCATTCTCTCTCTCTTTTTTTTTAATGACTCACAGATATTCCTAGAGGTCTTCTTCTCTCCCGCAATCAGCAGAGAACCCTTGACTTCAAAGAAAGGGAAGCACATTCCCTCTGAGGGACTCATTGTCCATCTACACCTCTCCCCAAATGGTACACGTTCTCCCTTTATCCCTCTCCCTCCCCCACTCTGTCATCCTTTCCTTCCTTCCATGGAGCACCTACTATTATTTGCCTCTGTGCTGGGCTCTGAGCTCACAGTAGTGGAGCTCACAGTCTGGAGGTGGGAAGGGAGATAAAATAATGAATTGTGTAAACACTAAACTAATTACTGGTGACTAGAGTGCAGCAGAGGAGAAGTGCAGAGTGCTGGAAGAGCAAGGCGCAGTGACTGGGCTGGGATCTGGAAGGCTCCCCTGAGGATGTTTCGGCCCAGATGAAGGATAAAAAGGCTGATGTTTCCTAGAAGGAAAGAAGGGGAGAGGGAGAGAGTTCTAGAGGAGGGAACAGCCTCACACCTTGTTCAAAGTCCTTAAGGCAGGAAGAATTTAAGTAAATTCAGGCACTTGGTAGCGGAAGAGGCTGGCTAGAGCCTAGAGGCTGAGAGAGGAATAGCAACTGCTGAAGTGAGCAAGGATCAGGGTGGCAGGACCAAGGCCTCCAGTCTTCATCCTAAAAGAGAAGGGAGGCCATTGAAGGAGATTGACTAGGAAGTATTTTTCCCATGAAGCATCCCCATAACTGTGGTATCAGCTGTCCCAGCCTCAGTACATGGTACCTGTGACTTGCAATGCCTGTTTGGTCAGCTCTGTCAGGTTAAAAAAATGAAGTATGTATGTATGTGTATGAAGCTAAAGATTCTCTTCTCTTTATTTTCTTTCTATTGTTTTCATCCAAGAGGATAATCTTCCAAAAATCAGTCTAAATAGAGGCAAATTTAAGGAAATTCTTTCAAAGACTCATTTAAGACTCTCTTTAGTTATGGAGTACCTACCATGTACCAGGTGCCATGTTGGGGCCTGAGATATGAAGACACAGCTCAAAAGTTAGGGAAATGGCCACAGATGACAATAATGAAAGTTCCATGCCCTCCCTGTCTTTCAAAATGTTATCCCCTCTCCCCTGGACAGGCTCCTTCCTCAGCACCCCCATTCCCTCCACCCCCCACTGTCTGGATATGAAGTGCTCCTCTCTCTTACATAGTCCTGTATTTCCACTTTCACCATAACAATGAGATAGCAAACAATTAGAAAGCAAGAGATAAATATAGTGGTTACTATATGTAAAATCTTTTTGCATGTATTAACTCAGTCTTCAGAACAACTTTATGATAAAGGCACTTACATTTCCCATTTCACAGATGTTGAAACTGAGGCACAGAGAAGTCAAGTAATTTGATC
>JAQQSQ010000216.1:0-14977 GCA_028627145.1 Eidolon dupreanum | reverse complement strand
ATGCGTGAGCGTGCAACCCACGGCATCTGTCTGGCTTCACGCTCGGGTCTAGAGCTACCCCATCCCACTGCTGAGCACCTGCGGTGAGATGTACCGTGTGAATCCACACAGGATCACGAAGCCTTAATACCCTCCAAAAAGTACGCCAAATATTGATTACTCATTAAAATAATATTCCAATGTAGTGAGTTGGATACAATATGTTCTGAAGTTTTATTTTCTCTCTTTCTTTTTGAATGTGGCTACTAGAAAACGTGGACTTACCTATGTCTCTCACGTTGTATTCCTCTCAGCTAGCTCTGTTCTAGGGTGGCTCTCCAATAATGCTCCAAGACAGGGCTGTGACAGTCCTCTCTGGAGCTGGCCAGCCACTGCTGTCTGTGAGCCCAGGTGGGGACGACCCCGCAGAAAGGGCCAAGCAAACGCAGACGACACACTTACTTCTCTCCCATTGTCACGGTCACGTAGTCAGTCACAGCCCGGTAGACCCGATCCACACGGAAACAACGCAAAATAAGCAGCTTCTGGAAAGGAGTGATGTGGGCATCGTAGTCCAAGGGGAATGCAGACTGCTCAAGCGAGTCCAGGTCATACCACTGGGAAGAGCAAAGGACATTCATGGTGGCATTGATGGTATAATGATCCCAGCCCCCGTTTTTACATGAAGGTCCCAAAAGCCACTGTACAGAGGTGTAGTCTATAGAAGTATAAACATCAGGGCCCCTTCTAGTCACATCTGTCATTTTCTGCCCCCCCCAAAACTATGCAGCTCCTGAAGGGAAGGTCTGATTGTCATTCACTGTTGAGTCTCCAGTGCCCATCAAGAGACATGGTCCATGGTAGATGCTCAATAAATATTTCTTGGATGGATGGATGGATGGATGATGGATGGATGGATGGATGATGGATGGATGATGGATGGATGGATGGACAGACGGATGAATGGACAGATGGATGATAGATGGATTGATGGATGGATGGACAGATGCATGGAAGGATGGATGGATGGATGGACGGACAGATGCATGAACAGATGGATGGATGGATGGATGGATGGATGGATAGATGGATGGGTGGATGATAGATGGATGATGGATGGATGGATGGATGGATGGATGGATGGATGGATGGATAGACGGATAGGTAGGTGGGTAGGTGGAAAGACAGATGGATGGATGGACAGATGATGGATGGATGGGTAGATGGATGGATGGATAGGTAGGTGGGTAGGTGGACAGACGGACAGATGGATGGATGGATGGACGGATGATGGATGGACGGATGGGTGGGTGGATTGATGGGAAGATGGATAGATGGATGAACAGACAGGTGGATGGATGGTTCTCTCACAAAGCTAGCTGAACTAGATAAAGGAGAATTCCATTCGGGGAGCTAGAGGGCACTGACCACACCCTAGATCGCTCACCGGGATGTCCCCCGTGCACGAGGACTTAGGCTACAGGTTAACCTCGCAGGTTACTGACATGCAGGGAAGGGAGGGAGAACACGCACTCACCTCCTGCCAGACGGACGGGTGTTTCTCTACATCGTCAGGAAGATGCTCAAAGTCATCCGGAAACATTTCTGATAAAAGAATGATATCTTCCCATCCCTGGTCGGACAGCCAAGCGCAGGGCTTTTTTCGTTTGCTTTTCTCCAGGGAAATGTTTCCTAATCACGACAGAAGAAATGTCACCAGCCGACACCAGCGGGCCGGGAAGCGTAGGCAGCTCTGTACTAGGACCTCCCTCGCTTTGGGGAACGATCCACTGAAAAGACAAGGAGGCGTAGGCTTCCCACGTCACTGCCTGTGACTCCTGCCAGCCACTCCACGTGGCTTCCAGCCTCCGGGCAGGGCAGCCTTTGGCCTAGACCGGTTGCTCTGAGTCAAACCGGAACTGTTTTTGAGGCCAGAGTTGTCCATTGAAACATTTAATAACAAAGTGCTGTTGAAAGCCGAGTTCTAGGAGAACTTCTGTTGCTGTTTGTTTTAATGAACACACTTGTATACGTGTGCAGTGTGGGTCCCGGGAGTCAGGAAGAATGAAACAAGGCAAATTCGTTACCTTTTAAGAAGAACTCTAGTTCTTCTTGGGGGACTCGCCCTTCTGCTTGTTCTATCTTGATCGTCATATTGAAAGAAAAGAGTAACTTGTGGCTCTCAAACAACCCTGAAGAGAAACAACAGATGGACACTGATTTTAAAAATTCATTTTTAAAACTGAGTTTCTCAGGCAGAACATGCTTAGATTTAAGAGAAATGGAACCCCTAGACTGCACGGTTGCATTGAGCCCTCGCTACAGCCATGTCACGGCCATCTGAGTGCCAAGAACATGGGCTCCATTTACATGTCACGCCCGGTGTTTACACAAACGAGTGTGGCTGTGTAATAAGAAACTGTTATTTATAAAAGCAGGCGGTGGGCCGGGGTGGCCTGCTGGCCCTGGCTGGCCCATCGCTGTTGTGGAGTAAGCACGTTCCGTCCACAGACACAACTGATGGGGGCACACACACTGGAATTGTTGTGTGTGTGTGTGTGTGTGTGTTTTTTTAACAGAAGAAATGCGTTCCTGGAAAAAAGTGGTGTAAGTCACAATTTGCGATCTGAATTCTACTTTACGTGTTGGGAAGGTTGGCTACTTACATGAGCCCTATGGGAGCGACAGCCTCAACCTTTTTCCTACCCGGTTGGTATGGGCCGAATTCTGGCCCCCGCCCCCACCACCGCCAAGTCCATGTGGCAGCCCCGAGCCCAAGGACCTCAAAATGTGACTGTCCTGGAGGTGGGGCCTCTAAAGAGGCGATGGCGTCAAGACGAGGCCGTCAGGTGGGCCCTGCTCCAATCTGGCCCATGTCCTCATAAGAAGAGGGAGTCAGGACTCCAGATGGCAGGGTGCCCCGGCCCAGAGCCGTCTGCCTGACGGGTGGGAGAGGCGCTCACCCGTGCAGCCGTAGTTGTAGATGTTGAAGGTGAGCGTGTCCATGATGTTCTTTAATCGCTTCATGAGAATGGAGTCCGGCAGCGACTTCTTCAGTGAGAACCCGAAGACGTCGAGGAAGGCATTCAGCGAGTACTGGTACATGGCATTCACGAGGGCCATCTCGGACAGCACGAAGAACAGGATGGCCCCCCGCCTGGCGGCCGGCCGGTAGCCGTCCCGCAGCCGGTCGATGTCCAAGGCGGTCTTCTCCGCCAGCTTGAGCTTCTCCGACACCTGCAGACAAGGTGCACGTCGCCACCGAGACCGGGGGACTTACACGCGTAACCAGGAGGACTATGCCGTGGGCGGAGGGCGGGGGGGGAGGGGCGCTCACGGGGGCTCGGAGGACTCGCTCACGAGACGCAGGGGGCATCAGCGGCTTGACCCCCTGCACCCGTGCCCCCCGTCTTCTAATGACAGCCCCTGACTTTTACTTGGAAACTCACAAAGTCCCCCTTTCATTCCGCATTGGGGGGCTGCACCCCAACTCCAGGACGACACGTGGCCCAGGCCCAACTAATCCACGCACAGCACCCTCAGGCCATGGGGCCGTTCGCGGGTGGGCACGTGACTTAAGTGACTCTCAGGACTCTCGTGACAGGGACATGCAAAGGGGCTCAGGCTTCCGTTGGGACTTGGACCTGAGGGGACAGGAGGCCAGACCCATCCTGTGCCCATGAGGGGAGCTTGGCTCCGTGGGGAGGCAGGCGATGAAGCCAACCCAGCAGAAGCCCACCCCAGAAACGGACAGAAATCGAGTCTCGATCACGTGCTTGGGGTCTTGGATCCAGCCCTACCCGAAGCCATCCTGGATTCTCCTGTGTTCTAAGCCGACAAATCCCCTTTGGACTCAAGCCAAGTAGGGCTGGGTTTGCTATTACTCTCAACTGGAGGCGGCCGACCTGAGGCCCAGGGCCCCAGGAACACCTTGAGCACCCCCCTCCCGCAGCACACCGGCAGAGTGGCCTTCGCTCACCAGCAGACCCTCAGGTGACCCCAAGCTGGAGCTGGATGAGCACACGGGCCGAAGTCCTCCCACCCCCGCCCGACGCCGAACCCCAGCTCCTGAGACGGGGCCGCAGACGAGGCCCCGAGGTCACGGAGCCCACCTCCCCCGGCGCAGCGCCCTTCCCGCACAGCCGGTACCTCCATGGCTTTGGACTTGGTCTCCTCCAGGGTGTGCACCAGGTCCACGTTGTCCAGCATGTTGCCCGTGGAGGTGGCCAGTTCCCGGAGGAGGGAGTCCTCCAGATCCTTCAGCAGGTTCTTGTTCTCGCTCGTCTCCTGGATGAGGTGCTCCCTCTGCTCCTCCAGCTCGCGCCTCTCGTAGGCCACCAGCACGCTCAGCAGCTGGTCCTCCAGGCCCTTCAGCGTGACTGCGAGGGAACGAGGGGAGGCCCGCACTGCTGTGTCCCCCGACGAGCCGGCCCTTGCCTCCTCCCGCCAGGGGCCAACCCAGGGGCGGGTCGAGCCAGCCTTTTGGGAGTAGATCTCACGCTCCCACCAGAATCGCTCTAAAGCCACAGGGTGGGAAGTGTCGGGACAAAGTGGGGTGCTGGACAGAAAGAGCGAAGACGCACGAGCACGCACAAAACTAACGGGCCTGTTTACGGCCCTGCGTGACGGCCCCAGAAAATTCGAGAAACGGCATTCGATTCCTCAAGACTTCAGTTCAGAGGAAGGGGAGGATCCACGCTCATGCCACGTATTTAAACACAAGTACAGAAGGACGTCCTGCCCCAGCGGAGAGGGGGTCTCACCCCGTGCCCACCCCCTGGTCCGACTCAGCCATGCCTCTCACACGACCCTCACTGACCTCCCGGGTGTTACTTCAGCATTAACAACTAGCCAGGTAAGGCACGACTCAGAGAAAAGGAGCCGAGGCCACTGAATGCAGTGACGTCCCGGCGAAGCCTCGCTCACCCGTCGTGGTCGCCGCGGCTCCGTGGACCCTTACCCGTGTAGTTGATCACCATGGCCTTCCCGAACACGGACGGGGAGTAGCTGGGGTTGGCCAGCTTGGTGTTCAGATAGAGTCTGAAGTTGGAGTCGTAGTCCACCTCCTTGTCGCCCAGGATGATGAACTGCCGGCCCTGCGAGACGCGCACGTTCTTCTCCAGGACGTTGTCGATCACGGGGTCGATGTACTCGTCCACGTCGTGGAACAGGAAGGGCGTCCCGTACTTTATGGACATCTCGAGCTGCTTCAGGAAGTCGGGGTCGTTGAAGGAGGCGACCTGGGCGAGAGTGGAGGCCGACGCTGAGGGTCGGCCCGCGCTGCGAGTGTGGCCTTCCCGCCGTCTCTCACGGGACCTCAGAAGGCGCCAGACGCAGAGCCCACCGGGATTCCGCTGTCATCCTCTTGTAAGCACTTCCTGCCACCTGGTGAGTGCTTCGTTATCCCTTTCCTGGAAATATCTGAAAACCTCTCCCTCTGCCCCAGCCCCCACCCCGCCCTCTCCCTCTCTGCTGACTCACTTAGCCCCTCTTCCCATAAAACGAATCCTCCCTCTTTAAGGGCCAGGATGGGAATCGGGGTGGCGGCTGGGGGCCAGGCGTGGGCTGACAATCTCAGAGCTCCCTGGCAGGCTGACGGGAGGGGACACTGAGGAGCATTGCTGCATTGATAATACTCGTCTTACAGCGGTCTGGGAATTTCAGAGGCGGATGTTCCCCTAAGCTTAGAACACAAACAGGCTTTCCCCCTGAGAGCAGGGACCAGACAAAAAATAAGGAAAAGATAAAGCACAAAATCATGGATTTGTTCATTATTTCAGCAAAAAGTGACTGGGCCCCAATAACTCACCCAAGAAAACTAAACACGTATCCACAAAAACAACTCGTACACAAACATTCAAAGCAGCACCATTCACAATAGCCAGAAAGTGAAAGTAAACCACACGTCCATCAGCTGATGGGTGGATCACGTGGTCCATCCACACAGCAGAATATTATTCAGCCATGAAAAAGGATGCAGCTCTGACACTTGTTACGCCATGGACGAACCCTGAAAACACGATGCTGAGTGAAAGGAGCCAGTCACGAAAGGCCACATGTTGTGTGAGCTCATTCACATGAATTGTCAAGAATAGGAAAATTTATAGAAATTAAATTGGTGGTTGCCAGAGGCTGGGGTCGGGCATGGAAGAATTGGGGGCGGGATGGTGACGGCTTGGGGACACAGTGTTTCTTTTGGTGATCAAAGTTGCTTCTGGTGATTGTTACACAACTCCGTAATACACTAAAAATCACTGAATTCTATGCTTTAAACGGGTAAATCGTATGGTACGTGAATTGTATCTCGATCAAGCCCTATCCCCTGCCCTTCCAAGAAAAAAAAAAAAAAAGCGACCGAGCGTCTAAGGCCACCAAGCCCTGTGCTGTGCAGGGGATACAAAGATGAGCAAAGCACGGTCTTCGCCTTCGGGTCGCTCACGGCCTGAGAGAGCCACACGTGCCAGGTGCAGAGCCGAGGCCGGATGGCTCGTTCTGCCCCTGGGACTCGACAGGGCGGGCTGGGTGGGGGCCCCACAGGGGCTCAGGGCGGTGGCATGCCGGCTGGGCACTGCTAGAGCCCAAGAGAGCCGGGGAGAGGGGGCGGGAGAGCCGGGCTGTGCCCCGAGAAGGGGCAGGGAGGGGAGAGAACGCCGGGGCGGGGGGCGGGGGCCACCGGCCATACCCGAAGGTTGTTTTTCTCTTCCTTCCTCTTTATCCAGTTGAGGGCCTGCTGCTGGGGGTCGATGCAGAGGGGGAAGCGGCTGGCCCGGGTGGTGAGGATGCCGTTCTGAATGGAGAGCTCATCGGGGGGCAGTCCCTGGGAGCCCCACCTGGAAGGGACGGTGACCCGAAAAATCCAAGTTGTGAACGAAGGGTTAAGGGTGGCAGGACGGGCCTTCCAGAACAATCCCCCGATCCCCAGGCTGCCCAGCCCTTCTCAGAGCCTGGCAGCTGGACGTGCAGTGTACCCCGCCATTTCTGGGCAGTCAAATAATCAGTTGCACCCCCCACGCCATGCCCCGCCAGGGCGACACCCACGTGGACCCCAGCCTGAGGCGCCCCTCGTCCTCCGGGCCCGGGAGGCACACACGCACCTGCTGATCTCGACGTCATCCGTGAGCAGGCTCTCCAATCGAAAGGGCTGGCTCAGGGGGATCCCCCGCTCCAGGATGTCGTCCTGCCACACCTGGCTGACCATCTCGTCACGGAACTCCCAGGTGAAGGCGCCCTCGTAGCTCAGGAAGGCTGCACAGAGCAGGCAGTCACCCAGCAGCTTCACCCGCCGGTGGATCAGCTCGTCCAAGTCCTTCAGCCACCTGCCGCAGGGCGGGGGCAGGGGGAGGGCTGCGGTGAGCGGTCACCTGGCACAATCTAAAGGAACATTCTAGAAGAACTGGCTCGACCCACGGCCAGCAGGGCCAGCCAGGAGGAAGCATTTCTCGTAGAGACGGCGACTGCCACTTCCCACCCTCCGGGTGCGTGATGTTTAGAAAGACTTCGTTCCGTTCCCGGCCTCGGCAGAGCCTGGCATCTCACAGGGGCCTCGGTCATTGTGTGTGGGACGCATCTGGGCCCAAAGCTTTTTATTAAGTAGTGATCACATCGTTTCCGAACGCTTAATCGATAACTTATAAACACGCCCAGCAGAGCTCATGAACTCTGGCCCTGCTTGGTGACAAAATTCTACCCAAGATAAAAGAGAGCAGGTGTTTCAGGCGGTAAATGGCCAGAGTCTTCTAGGTTTGGGAAATATGGAGCACGGTTTGTGTCCCACGAGCAAACGATATTTCCTAGTGTTTTCCATATCCCGTGGACCAGCTATGGCCAAGTGGTCTTGCTGATAAGCATCAAACAGCCCCGCCTGCTTACGACAGAAGCTCAGGACTGAGCAAGCCACACGTGTCCAGCGACAGAGGTGGGCTCCTGCTCCAGACCCATCCAGAACGGACCCAGGGTTAAAGGCCACCAAGAAGGAAAGAGCCCCAGGACTTGAGGCACCTTGCAGGCCAGTGGTTCTTCCACGGTGGCTCTTAACCTTTAATAATCACTTAACAAACAACACTCGGTAACTAATGAAACACTAATAATCACCAGCAGACTGGTCGTTAGCGGCCTTAAACGTGATAACAGCAACATCGGAACGTTTCGTATGGTTTTCAGATAGAAATAGACACCGCACGTGGCGAGAAGCCCAGCTGATGATGTATGTGCACGCCCAGAGCACCCAGTGACCCCAGGAGCCACTTAGCGGCTGGGCACGCCAAGCGAGCTGACCTGACATTCTCAGACCCCAGCCCGGAGATGAGCTTGTCGGCCGCGATCAGCCGCCGCTCCATGATTTCGGCTTCTTCCTGCAGCTTCTGCTTCTCCAGTATGGCCGCCTCGTATTTGGCTCCCAAAGCCTCCAGCTCTCTCTGGATCGTCGCCAGCTCATTCTGGATTCTTTCGAGCTCGCGTTTCGTGAGGTAATAGTTCCGCTCCAGCCTGGCCACCTAAGTGAAGACGGTTTGCAGGTCTGTGGGGAGAAGGGCAGGGACAAAAGGGCCTCGCCCCTGGGCTGTGTCCACCCTGTGCTGCTAATGAGGGTCACGCTTTTGGGGGCCAGCACACGCCAGGGCGAGGCACACGGCTGCTTTCCTCGGTTACCTAGACACCGGTCCGCTGCAAGGGCCCCACATCCCATTGGGAAAAGATGTCCTGCGTCTGAGTAAGCAGGTGGCTTAATCGCAATGTGCACCAAAGTCACCGGGAGAGGACGCTGCAGTTCTAGGTCAGAAACGCGAAGGGATGCTTCGGAGACGGCACCGGTCTCGCCACTGGGTGCACAGTTATCTTAGTAATGAAATCCCAAATCGCAGAGCAATGTCGAAATCCGGCTCTCAATGACAGTATCGACCTTGTAATTCTCTTCGTATTGTGGGTTCTGCACGTGGCTTCGACCCAGCAGTTCTCCACTGGGGCCGGGGCCGCCCCCCAGGGGACGTGGCAATGCCCGAAGACACTTTTGGTTGTCGGCACTTGTGGGAAGGAACAGTGGCCGGGAGCGGGCAGGGCCCAGCGGTGCTGCTCGACAGACACCCGGCAGCGGGCACGCCAGCCCCTGACACGGCCCCGCCCAGCCCGAGCGCCAGCAGGGTCCGGGCCGAGAAACCCCGCATTCGCCCTAGAGAACGATTTCAAACATCTTTCATCCCACTCTTTTTGTACGAAATCTGGAAATCCTTCGGATTCGGGTTCTGTCCGTTTCCATCACGTCTAGACGAGAGCTGTAATTCGGGAGTATTATTTACTGGGGGCGGGGGAGGAATATTAATGTGACTTAAATCAGGACCTTGCCAAAATTCTCCCCGCAAAGCTGTGGACACGTGGATTCTGACTCCAGATCGGCCTCGTCGCCGTAGCATTGGGGTTTCACAGACGGGCCGTACCTTGTCTCTTTTGGGCTTGATTTCTCTGAAAACATCGCAGTAGCCCATCACGGCCTCGACGAACTTCAGCATGCCCAGGCCGGCCTTGCTCACAGCTTCCATTTCCTCGGTCGTGGTGTTGAGAGTCTTCAAAAGGACTAACGGCCAGAGACAGAACAACCTCAGTGAGCAGCGAGCTTCGTCTCGGCAAAATGAAACGGGAAAGCAGCTGCCTGTGCACGAGGTAAGTGTCACCGGCCCCTTACCCCTCTGTAACGGGACGCCCTGTGACCGACCCAGACGGCTCTCCCCCCGACAATGCGGGAGGGGGCCAGACATGGATGAGTTTTGAGTAGAGGATGTCAAAGATGATGAGTGAGGGGCACAGGCTACTGTCCCCCAGGACATCTTACGCCCCAAGCGCCTCTGTGTGACGACCAGCAGCCCTGGGGACCCCGGGTGTCAGTAGGGACCCCCAATGGGGCACTAAGGTGGCTCAGAGCAGGCAGCTAACCGGGAATCGTAGGCCATTAGGGGTCTCAGCCACTTCCACCCACACCCTCGTCCCCAGAGCAACGTCACATAAATGAAAAACCATGCCACCAAATTTGGGTAAAAAGAGCGCCTTTGTGCTTTTGTAGTTGTCGCTGTCCTTTGAGTTTCACTGAGCCTTAAGTGGCTGGAAGGGAGCTCTTAAGTTCCGAACAAACCACCAAGACAAACAGCAACACTACAAACGGGTATTGCCTTTTGCAAAGACTATCGGCATCCCTGCTGGCTAAGTGCCTGGCAGGGCAGGACCCCAGCTCAAAGGGGACGCAGGTGTCTGTGACCGGAGGTCAGGGGCTGGCCGTGGGCGGTGCCACCCCCTCCTCCTCACCCACCCGGGGGCCTACGGAGACTTTATACTGGCAAGAAGCACAGAGAAGTCGCGGTTAGGCCAACCCTTGGCGCCACTGGGCCTGTCGGAGAAGATGCACAGAGACGAGGCTGGGCCCGGTCCCGCGAGACGACCGTGGATGCACACACGCGGCGGGCGGCGACCGCGCCTGCCCGGCCGGCACCCCGTCCTCCCTGGGAGCAAGCATTGCGCCTCTCCGGTGGCATCAGGCGGCCACAGCGGAGGGTCTGCCTGTGACGAGCCCCGCCCTGGCTCCCACAGAGACCGGGAAGCACCCCGTCCACGCTCACCTCTGATGTTTTTCACTTGGCCCTGGGTGATCGAATCGAAATCGATCTCCATCAGCGACCGCAGGAAGTTGGGGTCGGACATCATGCCCTTGGCGGCTTTCCAGCTGAGCTCCTTGTGCCCCTTCATGATGAGGATGCACTCGCACACCGTCTGCACCTGCTTCGGGGGCTTGGCGAAGGACCTGTGGGAAGCGCGGTGCAGGTCGGACGCGGGGCGTGGCCAGGATCCCGCCCGGACGCGAGTTCCGGGAAGCGTGGCCCAACCGGCAGCCCTGCCTGGGAGGTGGCAGTGCGGGGGGGAGCGCGGGGAGCCACGTCCCCACCTGACCTGGACCTGCGCTCCGCTCTGGGGCGAGCTTCTCCGAGTCCTCCAGGTCATTACAATGCAAGCCCAGGCGCCCCCACGCCTGAACCAGCAGCCAGTGCAGCCTGAAAACCTACACTTTTAATTATGCCCTGGGGTGATTCCCCAGACTAAAGGACAGCCCCTGTCACCTCTGTCACCAACAGCATCTATTTCCCGTGTACTAGATGCGGAAGGCAGCTCGGTGCTCGGTGGCCCGTGTGTCCACGTGGCCTGCGGGGTCCCTTCAGGCTATGCAACCCCTTAAATGTTTTCCTGGTCTTTGATGAGACTAGCCTGCCACTCTGCGGCCCCCGCATGCACGTGGCCAGTGCCCTCGATCCTCCAGGGACTGGAAACCCGAAAGGAGCAGGAGAAGGCACGGCAGCATGGGCACAGAGACCCACAAAGGAACGGGTCACCATCGGCTGTGGCCAGTGGGACCACCTGGCCGCCCGTGGCCGGGCACACTCGATGAGAGCCATGTGAGTCGGGCAGACACCAAAGCCGAAAATGGACAGGCACAGAAGGGAAGGGACAAAGAAAAGGCAAAGGAAAGCAAGGAAAGAGAAGAGAGAGGAACAGGAGGTGGCAGCGGCCCCCGGAGGGCATGGAGCAGCATGCGGAGTGTGGCAGGACCAGCCATTCCAGGAGGAGGCCGGAGTGACCCCGGGGAGGGGGAGGCAGGGAGGGGTGGAGGGAGGCGGGCGAGAACCCTATTGCATAGCAGTGCGCAGACTGTCTATGCTGGGCTAACCCCGAGCCCCTCCCAGCCCTGGAACCCCCACCCCCCAACTGCCCTGCAGACAAGAGAGGACGGAGGGAGCCACACAGCGTAAGGACAAGCCAGGGCACGGTCTCCAGCACAAAGCTCCGTGGTTAAAGTAATAGTCCTGAGTCACCCGGGAAAGGCTCAGTTACGCCGGGGTTAAGGGCTTATGAAAGTAGGCAACGCTGTCAACTGTGTTTAAAAGGTTTCCCTCCGAACCGCTGAGGGCCAGGCCCAGGCCGCTGCTCTCTGACTACTCAGAGGAGGGAAGAATCAGCGAGATGTTTTCAGATACAAGATGGGAAGCTCCCGGGCCTCAAGGCACATGTTAGGAGCTGTCCAGGGTTCTCGGTTTTCCCACCTACAGAATGAGGAGGCAGAACCAAAACTTCCAGCCCCCAAATCCTAGGAGTCTAAGAAAGCGAAGCTGTCCACTATCAGCCTAAGACAAGTCCTGGGGACCGCACCTAAATGGGACGTGACGCTCCGGTAATGCGGGTAACTGAGCTCGCAAGCCCAGGAAGCAGAAACATTTCTCTTTCATTTATTTCTTTTCTCCTATTGCAAAAGAAACTTAGGGGAGGAGAGAATGAGATGGAAGAGATAGAATAGAGATAGAGATGGGAAAGAGAAAGAGAGAGAGAGACAGAGAGAGAGAGAGAGAGAGAGACAGAGAGGGGGGGAGATGACAGAGACAGAGATAGGGACAGGGACAGGGACAGCCGATGGTAGAGTGACAGAGATGAGAGACAGAGAGGGGACACGCTGCCTTCTCTGAAGGAAAATAATCACCACGAAGCCCACTCCCCACCTCCCTCCCTCGCTCTACCCCAGACGCTCCAAATGTCCCTGATTCCCCCTCCAGCTGAGCTCCCTCCGGCCTCTGCCCTGTAGCTGGGGGGTCCCTCCCCTCGGGTCACTTCCCACTTGAATGTCGCTTCCTTCCGTGACCACCCACCCCCCTAGACTAGGTTGGGTTTCCCACTATCCACAGTCACAGCAGCAAAGACCTTTCCTTCCCGGGTCGTTTTAGTGTACACATGGGATTCCCCTGCGAATGTCCGTGCCTCAGACCCCACCTGCCAGCTCGCTGCTGCTCAAACCCCCCGAGCCAGCACAGGCCGGGCGGGTGGGAGACACCCGGTTACTCCCCAAGGAAAGGAAAAAGAGTAAAATCGCAAGCCAGGAGCAAAGGCAGCTCTTTCTACGACAGAGAGACCTCTGCTGCTAATCTTCACGGCTCCTGACCTTCCTGCTTCCACATTTAAGGATTCCTACAAAGGGAATTAAGCGTTATAGAAAGGAAGTCTATTCAGGAAATTAAAGGATTATGAAACTGTCAAGATGTCAAGTGCTGAATCACCACACTTAATGTCCAAATGACCTTAAAAGAAAGCCAGATGGCAGTCATCTGGAAAAAAATAAAATCGAATCCAAACTCACATTGAACCCCAGGAAAAAAGTCCCAATGAGATCAAAGATTTAAATGTAAGGAATTTAACCATAAAAGTGCAGGAAGAAACCATGGGGAAATTATTTTGCAATCTTCCAGCTGTAAGACCTCTTAAGTATGACATAACATCCAAAAGCCACAAAGTAAAATATTACTAAAATCTAATGGCATAAAAATAAAAATCATACATGGCCAACACAAACACACACTCGAACCTCACAAAGTCAAATGGCCAATGACAAACTAGGAAAAATATTCACAACTTATATCAGGAATAAAAAGCTAGTTTCACTATTATAGAAAAATCCCCTGGAAAGGAGTAAGAAAAAAAAAAGAGCAACAACAACAATCCAACGGATAAATAGGCAAAGCACATACAAAAATTAAAGTTCATAGTAAAGGAAATACTCGTGAGTCGTGCACATACTTTTCACGTAAGAAAAAAAGGCCGACCTCATTCATCATAAGGGAAATGTACATTAAAGCTACACAAATCCCATTTTTCACCCACAAAGCAAGCAAAACTCCGAATGGCTCGTTGTGCCCTCTGTTGGCGAGGCTGTGGAAGAGCAGGCACTCCCAAGCGTTGCCGGGGGGTTGGGGGGGAGGCGGGGTGGGGGCGCAGATCGGCCACACTCTCGCAGAGAGCGGAGAGCGTGAGGTGACAGCCGCAGACCCTGTAAACACACACGCCCTGGACCCCGCAGTCCGGCTCCAGCGGACCGGCCCAGGTGCACAGTGAGGTGAGGGCAGGGTTGCTCTCTGCCGCACCGTAAAGGCAGCGGACTGGAAAGGAGCCAGCGAGTCAGCAGGTGGGGCTGGTCAGGTCAGTGACCGCACAGACGGACCATGAGATGTGATGGCAGCTTACAACACCGGGGGAGCTCATTGTGTATCAACGTGCCACATGTCTCCGAAAGGTATTGTTGGGCGGAAAAGCCAAGATGCAGAAAAGCATGTGTAGGGTATCATTAATAATAATAATAATAATAATAATAATAATAAGAAGAAGAAGAAGAAGAAGAAGAAGGAAGAAGGAGGAGGAGGAGGAGGAGGAGGAGGAGGAGGAGGAGGAAGAAGAAGAAGAAGAAGAAGAAGAAGAAGAAGAAGAAGAAGAAGAAGAAGAAGAAGAAGAAGAAGAAGAAGAAGAAGAAGAAACAACAAGAATATACAGGTGTCCCTTATTCTACAAATCCTTAGAATTCAAGGTCAGGAACTGAAGAGACACTGGAGCACGGCCGCCCTGGCCGTGCATAGAAATGCCCTGATGGAGGTGTGCAAATGGCCTGCAGCGCTACCTGCTGGGTTAGGGGAGGGGACTCGGGGACAGGTGGGAAGCGCTTTTAGCAGGCATGTCATTTCGAGGTGGGAACTCCATTCCCAGCTAATGTCCACAGGGCTGGCTGTGAGCCCAAGCCTGTTCCGAGAGCTCCCTGCGGAAGGGCTCACCGGGCCGTCATGACCAACCCTGACGCTGTGGGGACAGTTATTACGGGCCACATGTTACGACGAGGAAACTGCAGCACGGGGAGGTCCGGGGACTTCCCAGAGGTCACACTGCTCTCTCAGGAGCGAGTCAGGCTCCTGTCCGTCCCACACCTGTCTCTGAGGAGACACAGGCACGCCACCTAACTGCAGGGGACACGTATCGAGGGCTCCGTGTGCTCCCTCCGTGTGGAAGTCCCCTCTCCCGCCTTCGCCTAGGGTTCTGGGGGGACTCGCAGCCCCCACCTCCAAATAAATTCCCTTCAAAACTCCTCCCAGCTCCCGGCTCCCAGCTCCGGCTCCTGGCTCTGGCTCCGGCTCCAGCTC
The DNA here is from genome assembly GCA_028627145.1 of Eidolon dupreanum. Taxonomy (NCBI): domain Eukaryota; kingdom Metazoa; phylum Chordata; class Mammalia; order Chiroptera; family Pteropodidae; genus Eidolon; species Eidolon dupreanum. Next base: position 23 of record JAQQSQ010000216.1, on the reverse strand, counting down.
CCGGCTCCGGCCCCGGCCCCGGC
>JAQQSQ010002167.1:0-11267 GCA_028627145.1 Eidolon dupreanum | reverse complement strand
CTGGTAGCTGCCAGTTGCCATATAAGATGTTCAGCTCTTCTGAGACCTCCATACTAGAGAGGCTTTGTGTAGCTACTCCGGTCATCAGAAAAGTCTGTCCTCCTGCTGAATACCAGGGAGTGCCATCGTCAAATTCATAAGATGCAGAAGAATTGCCCAGCTAAGAGTTATGCAAATTCCTGACCCACAGAATATGATAAAATGGTTGCTGTCTGAAGCCACAAAGTTTTGGGTTAATTTTTCACGTAGCAATAGTAACTGGAACAAAACTGAACCCTGAAGAAGGAGGTGGAATATGTCAATCAGTCATGAGTAAGAAAGCTGGTGAACAAATAAAAATAAGTATTGACATTTTTTCTAAGTTGAATGAGGGTTGTTAAAAACAATGTGATGCTAAGATATTAGCAACAATAATATGGAAGCTGGTACGGGGGCGGGGGAAGAGGAGACACTGATGATAAAACTTTGTAGGGTCCTTTTATTGTATTGTTCAGAAGGCTACTAGAGATTGACTTTAAGTAGGCATGTTAAAGAAATAGATTGCATCACTTATGAAATAGTAGAGGAAAAAAGAATTCTCAGAGCAGAAAAGTAAAAGCTAAGAAACAAAATTGTGGTAGATAGAAAATGCAAAATAAGTTGACTGAGATAAGAGCTCTTACAACAGTAATCATGATAAACGTAAATAAATTTTGGTTATTTAAATGATAATTATATATTTTTAAATGCAGCCAGTGTTGCTTTCAAAAGATACCCAGGCAAAACAACTCAGAGTGGTTAAAAATAAAAACAGAGGGATAGAAATGATATAAGGAAAAAAACAAATCAAAATAAAGCAGGTATGACAATGTTAATATCAGGAAAAATGGAATTTCTTAGTGTTTTATTCAGAAAACATCTATACATGTGCACTAGGAGACGAGTACGAAGATATTCAATGCAGCATTTTTTGAAATAATGAAAAAATTTTTTAAATGCCAGTTTATTTTTTTCATACTCTCTTTATATATAATTTTTTAACATTTTATTTTTTTTATTTTCCCCTGCCCTCTTTTCCCTCCCTTCTGGTAGCCACTAGTCCATTGTCCATGTCCATGAGTCTCCGTTTGTTTGTTCTGTTCATTTGTTGCTTTTATGTTTATATCCCACATATGCGATACCATGTGATTTTCAACCTTTTCTGTCTGGCGTATTTTGCTTAGTATGATTATTTCAAGGTCCATCCATGTTGTTGCAAATGGCAGTATTTCATCTCTTCTTATGGCTGAGTAATATTCCATTGTATATATGTACCACAGCTTCTTTAGCCAATCATCTATCGTAGGAAGGACACTTCAGTTGCTTCCATGTCCTGGCCACTGTGAATAATGCTGCTGTGAACATCGGTGTGCAGATGTCTTTTCACATATGAGTTTTCAAGTCTTTGGGGTAAATACCGAGTAGAGGGATTGCTGGATCATATGGTAGATCAATTCCTAGTTTTTTGAGGAACCTCCATACTGTTTTCCATAGTGGCTGTACCAGTTTGCAGTTCCACCAGCAGTGTATGAGGGTTCCTTTTTCTTCGCATCCTCTCCAACATTTGTTATTACTTGTCCTGTTGATTACAGCCATTCTGACAGGTGCGAGATGGTATCTCATTGTGGTTTTGATTTGCATTTCTCTAATAGCTAGCAATATTGAACATCTTTTTATATATTTGTTGGCCGTTTGTCCTCTGGAGAGAAATGTCTGTTCATTCCCTCTGCCCATTTTTTGATTGGATCATTTTTGTTGTTGTTGTTGTTGTTGTTGTTGTTGTTGTTGTTGAGTCGTATGAGTTCTTTGTATATTTTGGAAATTAGGCCCTTATCAGAGGCATTGTTTGCAAATATATTTTCCCATTCGGATGATTGTCTCTTTACCTTGTTGACGGTTTCTTTTGCTGAGCAGAAGCTTTTTAGTTTGATGTAGTCCCATTCATTTATTTTTGTTTTTACTTCCATTGCCTTTGAGGTCAAATTCATAAAATCCAAGGTCCTTCAGTTTAGTTCCTGTGTTTTCTTCTATGCATTTTATTGTTTCAGATTTTCTATTCCTGTCATTAATCCATTTTGAGTTAATTTTGGTGTGTGGTGAGACAATAGTCTAGTTTCATTCTTTTGCAGGTGGCCTTCCAATTTTCCCAGCACCATTTCTTGAAGAGGCTTTCCCTTCTCCAGTGTATGTTTTTGCCTTTTTGTCAAAAATTATTGCCCATATAAATATGGGTTTACTTCTGGACTCTCTATTCTCTTCCACTGACCCATGTGTATATTTTCCTGCCAGTACTATGCCATTTTGATTACTGTCACTTTGTAGTATAATTTGAAGTCAGGCAGAGTGATGGCTCCAGCCTCATTCTTTTTTTTCAGGATGGCTTTGGCAATTCGGGGTCTTTTGTGCTTCCATACAGATCCGATGATTTTTTTGTTCTATTTTTTAAAAAATGCTGATGGGATTTTGATGGGGATTGCATTAAATCTGTACAATGCTTTAGGTAATAAGGTCGTTTTAACTATGTTGATTCTTCCAATCCAAGAACACGGAATATCTTTTCGTTTCTTTATGTCTTCTTTGATTTCTTTTAATAGGGTCTTATAGTTTTCATTATATAGGTCCTTCACTTGTTTCGTTAGATTCATTCCTAGGTATTTTATTCATTTTTGTTGCAATTGCTAAAGGAATTATTTTTTCCACTTCTTTTTCTGACACTTCATTATTAGAGTATAGGAACGCTATGGATTTTTGAACGTTGATTTTGTATCCAGAGACTTTACTGTATTTGCTTATTGTCTCTAGTAGTGTTCTTGTGGAGTCCTTAGGGTTTTCTATAGAGAGAATCACGTCATCTGCGAATAGTGACAGTTTGGCTTCTTCGTTTCCTATTTGGATGGCTTTTATATCTTCCTCTTGTCTGATTGCACTCTCTAGGACCGCCAATGTTATATTGAATGAGAGTGGCAATAGTGGACAGCCTTGCCTTGTTTCTGATCCTAGAGGGAAGGTTTTTAGTTTTTCACCATTAAGTATAATGTTGGCTGAGGGCTTGTTGTTTATGGCCTTTATTGTAATAGTGAAAATTTTTTAAAAATTTAAATATCAGTAAGGAAATTATTAAAGAGTTTGCTTACCTTGGTTCGGTCATCAATTCAAATGGAGACTGTGCTCAAGATATAAAAGAAGGCTGAGACTCAGGAGGGCAGCAATAGAAGAATGAGGAAAGATTAAGAAGAAAGATGTATCATTAGAGACCAAAGCTAAGATCTTCCACACGCCTGTATTCCCAATTACCATGTACGGATGTGAAAGTTGGGGAGTGAAGATGGCTCATAGGAGAAAGAATAGATTCATTTGAAATATGGTGTTGGAAGAGAGTCCTGGACTGCAAGAAAGATGAACAAGTGTGTCCTAAAGCAAATAATCCTCAAATATCACTAGAGGCAAAAATGACAAAACTGAAGTTGTCCTACATCAGGCACACATGAGAAGGTAGCATTCTTTGGAAAAGAAAATAATGCTAGGAAAAATAGAACGCAGAAGGAAAAGAAGAAGACCAAATATGAGATAGATTGACTCCATAAAATAAATTATAGGCATAAGTCTACAAGAGCTGAGCAGGACTGTTGAGGACAGGACATTATAGATATGACTCATTCATAGGGTCACCAGGAGTCAGAGCCTCCTCAACAGCATGTGACACACACGAGGAAATAATTAAATTGTGGAATATTCATATAGGGACACTAAATGGCAGTTAAAAGAAACAAGCTAGATCTATGTGCATCTACATGGTTATATTTCAAAACTATTGAGTAAAAAAATAAGTTACAGAATATATGTCAGTGTGTCATTTCTAAACAAAATACATTTGCATTTCTAAGATCTAATTCTGAAATTAGTTTCTCAAATTTCATAGCAGCGAGCAGTGTTTCTATATGCATATGAGTGTCTGAGGAACTGTGCCCAGAAACAGTATACTTCAGCAATAAACTGGCTGTCATTAAGAGTGATTACTGTATCCTAAAGAATGAAGAGTCTTGGAAGAGCAGAAAACTGTCTTCCTCTGAACAAGTAATCTGTAGAATTAAATATTTTGTAACTACTCACAGTGTGCTCAACACTATATAATATGTGTATATGCAAAATTTTCTCCTCCTGAGTTGCTTTCAAGAAAAGAGATGTGGCATAAAGAGGTACAGGTATATATCCTGAGAAGAAAAATTAAGGGTTGTTTGTGAGAAGATGTTTGTTAAGTAGTAACTTTATACTAGAACCTTGCAAGCTAGAATCTCTATTCTGTAAATAACTAGATGTTGAAATCACAAATGCCCTCAGATGTCAATTCCATATATATTTGTTGAGAACCTGCTATATACAGGGTACTCTGCTTAATATGGTCATGAATGCAAAGATGAATCAGGAGTTCCAAGTTGCTTATAGACCAGAAGAAGACGGCGGTAACTATAAAATGAGGCAGGATAAGTTCAGGGCCCTGAGAGTGATATCCACCTCTTTGTAGCTTGAAAGGAGAATGGAATTGTTTTCTTTGGAGGGAACCAGAATGGCTCTCCAGAGGCTGTTTTACACACTTGTCAGTGTGTACATTTCTGTTAGGGTGATTGAAAGTAGTAGGGTAGTTTTTCTCTGTGATATAGCTCTGTTTAGTATTTGATCCTATTCCTATTCCCTCCCCCCTTAAGAAAAATATTGCTGTATATTAAACCTTTTGAAGCTTTTAATGGGTTTGCTGAGACAATCATTTAAGCATTTAAAATACCACATTTTAGAGGCATAGTGGTTAGCCACTGGAAGCGAACCACTGGATTTAATAAAGGGGAGGAATTTTACATTATAGCTATGAAAGAGAACAGAAAAATACTTCAGTGAGACGGGTTGGCATTTTAAATTGGAGCACAATAATAGCTAAAAGTGCTGAAGTCAATAGACTGCTTAGGAATAGGGTTACTGTTCGCTGAGAAAAGCCTTTCAAGGTAGCCACCTACACGTGTTTGCAACCACACTGAGTTCAGTTCTTCCCTAAACCTGGGACTGTGACCCCTGATTGATGTTAGTGAGGGTTGTGGACTCAGAGAGAAGGGAGATTGAAGTCATCAACGAATCCAAGACAAGTACAAAGTCAGTGTAGTAAGCAACAGGTTATAATAGACATACACATTACATGTAACTTAGATTGGAAACCATGCAGAGGTGATGGTGATCTAATCTTCTGAGGCTGTCTTAAAAATTTTTATTTTTCCCCTAAAGCCATTACAATATAAGTCGATTCTAATTCACACAACTTAAAGATAAAAACGGTAGAATGAGGATACAAAGACAATCTTAAGAGGTGATTTTATATTTGATTTATGACTTGGACGATATGAAGGAAATGGCCATGTGAGCTAGAGAGGATGAGAATTCTAAGGGCATCAGCAAGTGGAAAAGCAGAAATGGATGACCTTGGGCAAATTAAATTGCTTTACCTTTCAGGGCCTCATTGTCTTCATTTGTAAAACTAGAGAGTTGGACTAAGTGATCCGCCATAAGGAATTTTTCAGCTCCAAAGTTCAGTGAAATAAGGACTAATTAAAATTGGCGACAGGGCCAAAATCAAATATAGTTTTTGCTTGTTGTTTTATTGAGATATAATTGACATAACATTGTATTAAAGATGGACAGCATGATGCTTTGATTGTGTGTGTGTGTGTGTGTGTGTGTGTGTTTATGTGTGTGTGTATCAATATTTGTTTTTAAAGATGACGGCCCTAGGGTAGCTGAAACATTGGGAAGATGATGGAGACATGGAAAGGGACAAAATGTTGGCAAGAGAAAAAATGTCAGATGAAACATGATTCCAAATTAGTGGGACAGGATGGTGTTAGGGGGAACACTTCTTTCCCATTTCTGATGGTTCCATTTTCAATTTTGTAATTACTGTAACATTCCTATCACTTTACTTCTACCTTCAGGGAGGTAGAGTGACTTATTGTGGTAAATTTGGGAAGAAGAAACTGGGCATGCTCTGCTCAGCTCAGCTACTCCCTTTTGTTTGTGTGTAGTAATCCTGACCACAGAGAGCTGTTCTCCTTACTTCTCCAGGCCCTACGTCTTACCTGGGGAGGGTAGTTCCTCTTCTGAGAGCTTTGACCTGAGCTAGCATTTGCCTGTGACCCAGTGGGTAAATCTGTTGAATTTGGGCATTCGGTTTTTAGGTACCTTTGGCTTTCCCGCTAAACCATGTTCTCCAGTTTTGTCTTCATTAGTAATAATGGTGATATTTTTTTTTTTCCTGCCATACCCTCATCTTATTTCTCAGTATGTTTAGAATTTGAATGGGCAAGAAAAGTGCTGTTTATTTGGCCCTCTCAGACCCTAAAAGCTGGGATTCAAGGGGAAGGGAACTAGCTTTAGCAAGAAGGGCTATTGTTCCCTCTGAATCAGTCTGAATCAGGAAAAGGTAATAATTGTGAATAACTGGAGATACTCAAGGTGTGATGGAGCTTCAGAGATTCAAAATCAACTCAGTAAAGTCGGAGGCCAAATAATTAGCTGAGAATGATTCAGCAGGCATGAAATTGGAAAGTGAAAAAAAGAAAAGATTTAGCATTGCAACTATGGGGTGTATACTCAAGAATCCACCGAAAAGGACCAAAGGATTGCCAGCTAGTGTGACACACGAGGTGATGTTAACAGGCTTGGATGAGTAGAGTTGTAAGGCAACCTCATTCTCTGCCACCAGGGACAAAAGTGGTGAAAACCGCTATATAGAATACATTTTATTCTTAAGCTATATTAATTTTCACAAATAAATGAGTAAATCTATTAGGATTAGACAATGAATGGTTATATCAATACTATTACAGATGCTAAACCATACTTCTTCAAATATAGTTTAGACATGTGCTTGCTTCGGCAGCCCATATACTAAAAATTGGAACAATACAGAAAAGATAGTTTAGACAGTCACTAAGTTAACCCTTATCTCAGTTGATTTCGATTTCCATGTGTGTGTGCACATGTGCAGAGGTATTTTTTTTATTAAACAATTTTTTTAAAAGAGCCTAATCAACAAGTACAGCACGGTAGCAGCCCCAAACACCAGCAGGATGAATTTTTAATGTCCATTGTTTCTCATTACATAGCTATAGTCAATCACTTTATTGAAGGTTATTCTTTATGTGACAAATTCAATCCCTCTCATGCAGAAAAGAAAATACCCTGGCTTATTTCCTTTGCCCATTGACCTTTTGTAGGACCAAAGGGAATACCACCTTCTCCATAAAGTAATTTCAAACTATTCTTTGCGTCTCCGATTTCTCTCAATTCCTATTACTCTTAAAAGTCAAAGTGTACATTACCACATACAGTTTGGTAGAGGGAGGAAGAGTAGGGAGCAGGGAAAGATTTGGGGAGGTGATTGCATTTGAACTGGGTGTTGAAGGAAAATAGAATTTGGCATGTGGATATGAGAGGCAGGAGCCAGGAGCACTCCCGGTATAGCGCGTTGCTTAATCCAGAAAGCAAGGAGATGTGGTGCCTTCAGGGAGCGGTCTGTTGAGCAGGCCCTTGGCTAGAGGACAAGGATGCAAAGGGAGTGTGGTCTCTGTGACTGTGAAAATAGCATGAAAACAGATTATACAAGGCTGTAATGGGAAGCCAGATTTCTTTTTTTAGGCCAGGTGAGATTTTGATGAGAGAATAGCCTGTGGAGAAGTAGAAAATGAAAATTCAATGGACTTAATTGCTGGAATGAGATTCTAGAAGGAAGGGAAGTAAGAGTCTAGTAGACATGCAGATAGAGTCAGAAGGGAAGCCTGGAAGAGTTAAACAATAACAAGGGAGGGCTCAATTTTAGTTGAAAAGTCAAGCAAGTAATCTTTGTAGTTGATAAAAGAATACCTCCTAATATTTATAAATATAAAAATTGTTTTAAATTTATCTACTCTGCTAGAGTTTTTTTTCTTTTTCATTTTCGGTAAAAGAATAATAAAAGAACAGCATATGCTGAAAGAAATTAGGTACACAACAGGAACTGAGATAATTTCAAATAATTTTTCTTTTAGCCAGATTGCTATTATAAAATAAGAATACATTTTGATTCAGAACTTTTATGAAGAACTTGAGTATTTTATTACATCTGTTTCTACATTTTAATTTCTTTCTTTCCTTCTATATAGGTATTTGCATACTTTTTTTTTTTCAAATGAGAAGACCTTTTTGTTTGCCACAAGAAGGCTATTATCCAGAATGTTAATGGGTTTTCAGCTATTAAGATGTAATGATATACCTTGAGTATTTAACTGTAAATTTGAAAAATCTCCATGAACAATCTCAGAGGAATACTCAGAATGCACTCCTGGTAAATTGGCTCCTTTTCCTGTAATTTACTGGAAGTACCGTACCGATACGAGAGTAGTCCTAATGTGAAAAGTACATTAATCCCTGGAGTTACATTGTATGTATTAAATTATGACTTTCAAAGAATAAAAGGTATGAGAACGTTTAGCCTTCATTCACATGTGTTACTTAGACTCACAGTAGAGAAACAATCACTTATCTTTGATGCATAAAATTAGAAGTGATACATTTAATATCTTTTAAAACAAGAGGTACAGTGATGCTCAGTTATGCTTTTACATAACAATTGCTCTTTTCCAAAACAGGGACTGTTCTAGTTAGGAGAACAATTCTTCTGGCTTTGTGGAGGCCCTTTTTATTTCTTTGGTAATTGAAATATTTTTAGAAACCCATAATCAAGCTTTCTTTGGTGTCAGTCACAAAGATTAGTCTGCCTTCTAGCCATGAGCTCCTAACACATTGGGAGAGCGTTTAAGAAAGTATTCAATTGTAGGAGCAGCGGTTGCACGAGCATTTAGGGTCTTACTTGGAATTTTGTCTAATTGTGTTTTTCTTCTTTGCCAGGAGACCGAAAGTTGTGGAACCGTAATTTATGACATCAGTTTTGTTTTTTTGGTAAGCAGCCATTTATGTTTCTGGATGATTAGATGGGAAGCCCCTCCTGAGAGTTTAACAAAGCTCTCAACAACCTACACCATGGACATAAATCTGGACCCTTCTCAAGAGGACCTGCCTCTCATGGCCAACACCAGCCACATACTTGTGAAGCACTATGTACTGGATTTAGATGTGGATTTTGAAAGTCAAATCATTGAAGGCACCATAGTGCTTTTCTTTGATTCTAGAAACAAATTCAGGAAAAAGAGTAGTTCCACAGAGGAAACCTGCTGATCAGAATCAAATGAAGCCTGCAAATTTAGGATGCTGGAACCATGCCGTATTTCTGTGACAAATACAAGGACCTTCTCATCTAAAATGGGATACAGTGACTTTGCAATCTGTGGTAAAGGTGAAAAAGATGCTTCAGGTAAAGATGGTAACCATGACAACTGGGAACTGGCTTCTGAGATTTCTAGCTCAAAGTACTGGTGTGACACAGGGAATCATGGGAGTGAAGATTTTTTGCTAGTGTTGGACAGCTGTGATTTATCTGTATTAAAGGTTGAGGAGGTGGATGTTGCTGCTGTGCCAGCTATTGAAAGATTACAAGGTCTCCCAAGCTCACAGTTGTTTCTGAGCTCAGGAATCAGATTGTACGTGAACTTGTGACTCTGCCTGCAGGTCGTTGGAGGGAGCAGTTAGACTGTTATGCTCGCTGCAGCCAGGCTCCTGGCTGTGGGGAACTCCTGTCTGACACTGACACTTGGAGCTTACAGACCAGGAAGACAGGGGCTCAGACAGCTCCTGACTTTCCTCACACCATAAGGATACAGTACAGAACCAAACCCCAGGGGCAATCAGTTACATGGACCTCAGACCAGAGTAGCAGGTAGGTTACCGGGCACTCTGTAGCCTCTTGCTTGATGATCTTACACACTGGGGGATGAGTCTTTGCGGGAATGCTCTCGGACAGGGGACCAACTCTGCGAAGATGCTTCTCTTTATTCTGTGGCATTACCCATCCAGCCTCAAATTCTTAGACGCTCAGGAAAGCGGGTAGATTCCCAGGCATGCTCAATTCTTAATAGGATTACTTCCCTTAAGTCAAGAAAGAAAGATTACTGTGTTAAGCCCCTGCATTTCTGAGTTAGGAGATTGAAAGGCGGACTGTATGATTAAATCACAACCTAGCTGTAGGTTAAGATCTCTGCCGGTGACGTCCAGTGCTGTAGATGGGAGTGATATGTATCTCTCAGCAGATACTTTCTCCAAGTTTCTTCACACTTCCACCAAGGGAGTAGACTGCTGCCAAGCTGAGTTGGCGTGAAGCCTGGCAAAGTGCTTCCAAGTAAAGCCAGCTCTGCTTTGTGACTTTCTTATTGTATCTGTCTCTTGGCAGCTGTCTCTCCCTGGACTTTGTCAGTTGTCATATAACGTGAACCCCCAAAGCCTTCAAAAGATCTGTTTCTGAGGAGTGTGACAGTTCTACTGATAGCACACGCTTACTCTTTGGCCATGATTCTCAGTATTGATACAGGGAGACTCCTGGTTTTTAGTGTGGGGAGAGGGAACTGATGAGGCATCGATTTTCAGGGGATGTATTTGGGCAGCCACTCGTTTTCTTCTTGCCTCTTTTCCAATGGTTGTTCAGACTTTTATAGAATTTGAGAATTTTTAAACAAACATTATTGGTTCCTCATTTTATGCCACAGAAAATTGCTGGAACCTCTTTAAAATAATATTAAAAAGTGTGTGTTCATTTAATATTCATCATATATATATACTTTATGTGTATATTTTTAGTATTTGCCATCTTGATTAATAAGCATCTGATCACTCTTAAAAATTGTTTCACAAAGTTTCTGGAATTTCTCCACAAAGCAAAGCAAAACAAAACAAAACAAGATGGTGCAACTCAAATAAGTTTAAGGAATATTATGACACATATGTCCATCATGCATATCATAGTCTCTGACAATCCAGCCTAAAAATATAAAACACTAATTTTTGCTTTGCTTTACCCAAAGTTTTCCACACTCTTTGACAAAGCACTATTCTTTATCACCCACATTACTTTATAAAATTATGGTACTTCATCATTAAATTACTGTGACCTTTTAACTGAAAGATGATTATAAAATGGAAGAATCACAGCAGGATAAAAAAAAGTAAATGAAAATATAAGAATGTTTACTTTTTGGAATGTAGACTGTTTTCAATTGTTAGTTTTAAATGAGCAAAACTACCCTGCTTTCATGTAATAATAATTCTACTTGTAAGCCATTTTT
>JAQQSQ010002166.1:0-11268 GCA_028627145.1 Eidolon dupreanum | reverse complement strand
AAAAAAAAAAAAAATTCTCCAATTCAAAACTTTATGCCTCCAATTCCCAGTGAAACCCATAGTTTGTGCAAAAAATATAAAAGTGCTGGGCTGGAGTTTGAGAATTCCTGTCAATGAGGGCTGGAGGAAGATTTAACAAAGGTTTTATTTAAGCCAAGTCAAAACCACAGCCTTCTATCCTGGGTTTACAGAAATTCTTAAGAAAGAGATCTTTCCTCCATTTCCTCAATAATTTACTGAAGTATCTTAAAATCCTTATCTAGAAACTCTTTTTCATGCATAACCTTACCTCTTCCAGAAAAAAATACAAAAATTCCTTTGTTCTCAGAAATGACCAGAGAAGAGAGGCACGCCCGCTCTCCGGGCAGGCACACAAACACCACAGAGCAGTGAACACCCAGCTTACGTGTCGTAGGTGTAGAACGCCTGCTCGAACCGGTGGCAGGAGCGTGGGGTCACCTTGTACACACCTGCAGCCAGGAAAGCAAAAGTAATTTTCAGAGCAGGGCGTCATCTATCACACCAAGCAACTGCAACATTTGAAATCCAAAGGCAGCGCCTCACCTGAGATCAACACCACACAACAGATGTGCAGCAACGGGGCCAGCAAGGCCTTTGCCGCTGGCCGACAATGGCTTCTCCCTGTGACCATGACCTAATCCATTTAACGGCCCACTCCCAAGCTCAGGACTATCATTTCTATGATTTAACACCTCACTGTGGCCGTTTAATTCACAAAGACCAAGCTAACAGATATGCACACAAGAATGAACGGGAAGAACACTTCTACTGCAACTTAGACTGAGAATTTTCTACTTAAAGAGTCTATTTCAGGACAAAGCAAAGTCTATCAAGGTATCATTCCCTGTAAGTCCTCCAAACAATTATTAACCAACATTTTTGCCCATACTTCCTGTAAAACCCTGACCTCTGCTGTTTTCGTCAACTGATAAGACCCAGTGCAATTACCAGTAAGAAAAATGAGTAAGTTTCTCTATTCATTTTGTTTGTTCATCTATTTGACAAAATTAACAGAGCATCTACTATAATCCAGGTATTGTACTAGGTACCAGTATACAGCAGGGAACAAAACAGATACAACCCCGGCTGCATGGGGCTTACCATCTACAGTGAATGAGTGAGTGAGAGAGACTGAAAGAGAGAGAGAAAAGAATTTGACAGCCGCAAGTAAACCAACTGTGCTAAGTGCAGTAAAGGGAAAGAACTGAGCAATGTGAGCACAACAGGGATCTAAATGACACTGGAGGGCCATCCTCCCCTGCGGAAGTAATATCTGAACCTAGAACAGACAGGGAGGAAGGCGAGCAGGCGTGAAGGCAGGTAGGCAGGGAAGAGTGGGGGGTGAGGGGAGGGAGAGCATTTAAGAGAACAGCATCTGAACCACAGACTTGCTCATTGCTTCCTCAATTGCTGTCCTTCCTTCCATGATATCAGACCCAGGATTGTGTTTAGGGTGACAATGTGCCCAGCCTTCCTTGCAGCTAGAAGTAATCATGTGACACAGTTCTGGCCAATCAGACCTAAAAGAAGTTCACTGGAGGAGGAGGCATGGAAAACGTTTGCCCGTCCCTCTCCTGGTATCAAGTTTTCTGAGGCAATGTCAGCCTTGAAAACACAAGGTAAACAATACAAGGGAAGGGACTAAAAAAAATCACTAAGACACCAACCCTAACGTCTACAGCTGCTGAACCCACGCTTATACCCACAGGCTGCCACAGGGACAATTAACTACGACTTCTTGATGGCACTGTTGCACAGATTTTATTACTTGCATCCAAAGGCATCCTGACTGAAAAACGGAAGGACAGTCTGCCTGGAAAGGAGAGAATGGCAGACAGGGCTAGATGATACAGGAGCTCAAGGTCAGGTTAAGGATTTTGTATTTATCTTGAGAACTAAGAGAAGTCACTGATTTATTCATTAGGAAAATGCAAAATAAAATCACAGTGAGATAACACTTCACACACACCAGCATGGCTATAGTCAAAAAGACTGATAATAATAAATGTTGGAGAAGATGTAGACGAACAGGAACCCCTGTGCACTGCTGGTGGGAATATCAAATGGTATATACAGCTTCTTTGGAAAACAATTTAGTGGTTTCTTAAAAAAATTAAACATAAATTTATCTTATGATCCAACAATTCTATTCCTAGGTGTTTACCCCCCCAAAATGAAAACAGATTGTCCACACAAAGAATTATATATGCATGTTCATGGCAACATTATTCATAATAGCCAAAAACTAGAATTATCCATCAAGTAGTGAATGCAAACACAAAATATGATATAAAACTTCAATGGAATACTATTCGGTAATAAAAGGGAACAAATTACTGATGTTCAAAACATGAACTTCAAAAACATGCTAAATAACAGAAAACATCCCAGTACTGTATAATTTCATTTACATGAAAAGTCCAAAAAAAGACAAATCCATATAGACAAAAAATAGATTAGTGGCTGCCTGGAGCTGGGAACGAAGATTAATCATTGACTGGGTGATGAAAACGTTCTATACTAGATTACAGTGATATATGTACAACTTGGTAAATTTACTAAAAATTGTTGTATTATACATTTTACTTTTTATTTTATTTGACTTTTTAGAATATTTATTTTTCAATTACACTTGGCATTCAGTATTGTATATTAGTTCCAAGTGTACAACATTTATATAACTTACGAAGTGCTCCCCCCAATTAGTCTAGTACCCACCTGGGACTATACGTAGTTATTACGGTATTATTTACTCTATTCCCTACACTGTACTCCACATCCCTATGACTATTTTGTAACTACCAATTTGTACTTCTTACTCCCTTCCCCCTTTTCATCCATCTCCCCCAAACCGCCTCCCATCTGGGAATCATCAAAATGTTCTGTGTCTATGGGTCTGTTTTTGTTTTGTTGGTTCATATATTTTGTTCTTTAGATTCCACATATAAGTGAGATCATATGGTATTTGTCTTTCTCTGACTCATTTCACTTAGCATAATACCCTCCAGGACCACCTATGTTGTCGCGTGTATTGTACATTGTAAATGGGTCAATTTTATGGTCTGCAAATTGCAGCTCAATAAAGTGGTTAAAAGAAAGAGAAGCCACCAAAGTATTTAAGCAAGGTGGGAGATGACCCAACTTTAATTTTAAAAAGATCACTCTTAAGGAGAAATCATTGTACAATAGTGTAATATTTTTCAGAGTGAAAGAGTCTAATTGCAATGTTGTATACCTGACACTAATATTATATGTCAACTGTAATTTTAAAATAAATTTTTAAAATAAATAAAAGTGAAAGGGCCCAGGGGTCTCTACCCAACGCAACCAACCCCAAGAGATTTGCCACGTCCCAGCCCCAGTTCTCTTGGTAAACACGCTGCTCTCTCCAGAGGAAAGACAGTAAAACAAGAGTACGCGAACCACAACTGAAATTGCTAGCTCGATGCAAACAGAACCGAGGTAGGAAAAAAAAAAAAACGCCTCTAAAACCATCCTCTGGTGCCTTTCCATTTCCCCAAGGCGTAGAGCGCATCAATCGTCCGACTCACCAGGCTTGGACAGGCAGAAGCGGTTGACTCCTTTGGAGAGGTTATAAATTCCCACATTCTCAGGTCCATTTCCATCCTGATAAAATTCCTAGGAGACCAAAGCCAATACAATGACTTACTGGAGGAGATGGAGACACAAGATGATGAATAATATTTCTGTTTCTGAACCAGTCATCTGTTTTGCCCATTAATCATTTGAGCAGTTGGGTGCCACAGGAAAATTAAAAACCTTCAAAAACTTCCAACAAAAACATGCTTTTTCATTCAGTAAACTAATACTTATTGAGCACCTCGTATGTGACAGACCCAGAGCTGGGCCTTGGTAGCTGACACGGCTCCTGTTCTCAGGGGGATTACATTCTAATGTGGGAAGACAGAAAATCAATGCAGTCAACAAAGAAAGTAGTAGATTTCAGCTGACAAGTAATAGAGCTACGAAGAAAGTAGCCAGCGGAGCTGGATGTAGAAGAGTGATCACTGGCTAAGGCGTCTTTAGCTTGCCGGTCTCAGGGCATGCCTGTCCTGAGCAGGGAACATTCGGGCTGCAACCTGAATGAAGAGGAAAGCCAACCACACGTTTCTGGAGAAGACCCAGCATTCCAGGCAGAGGGAAGAGCACGTGCAAAGGCCCAGAGGAGGAAATGAGCTTGGTGTGGAACTGGAGAGGCCTGTGAGCTGGGGTCCAGTGGGGAGGTGGAGAGAGGTAGGAGGTGAGGTGGGAGCGAGGGTAGGGCCTTGTTGGCCACTGTTCAAGAATATGGATCCAATTCTAAGGGAAAGAGAAATGCACTGGAGAATTTAAGAGAAGGAATGGTTTCCTAAATGCATATCACTCATTGTCAACTGGATATTAATTAACTCATCTCCTGGAACAAAGATGTTTGTTTAGCATTTGTAGTTTTAACTGGAGTGGTCAACTGGCCTTGAAAACACCAGTTTCAATTCCTCCAGTGTCTGACATTAGCAGCCATTTAATTGCCACTTGCCTCAGTTTCTCCACTGGCACCTAACAATGACATTTACTGCTCCTTGAAGTCAAAGCTTAGCTAAAACTCATAAATGGACCTATACAGGTCTGCATGGGTGTTCCATTTCCTGAAATCCATCAGGCCACGGAGACCACATCAACGAAAGAGGAAGATCCTGCTAACAGCTCTGTCCTCTGCACCAAACACACATACTGGAGAAACTGACTCGGCGGCATCTATGAATAAATAGCAGCAGTATATGCCAACGAAATTTTAAATACATGAGAGCCTTACTTAAACCTCACTATAACCCTGAGAAGTGGGTATTACGATCCCAATTTTAGAGGAGAAAACTGAGGCTTAGAAACATTAAATGAACTTGCTCAGGGATACAAAACCACTACGTCCGTCAACAGCTTCCCCAAATCACTAATATTAGAATTCAAGTTGGAGCCAGAAAAATCTCTCAAATAAAGGCATCTACCACTGAGCGATCTTAAATGCTTCCGGATGACCCTTTCCATAAGAGGTGGCTGAGTCGAGGGGCAGAAAAGGAAATCTGACTTGACAATGGTTATAATCTCCTTGGCAGACTAGTCCTTCTGGCTTTTAAAAAGGCAAGTGCCCTTCCAAAAAAGAGGATGCTCAGAAGCTTGCATACCAGAGTGATTGCATGAGAAAGGGAACATCGCAGCATGTAGCCCGTCTGCCGAAACTCAACCGCTGACACGTCCTCTTCCAGAACTTCCACCTCCAGACTCTTGTTCTTCCAGCACCAATCGTCATGCGTGATGCTTACTGGAAAAGCACACAACACAAAGAGACACGTGGGCGTGGAGCATACCACCTCCCTAAATAGACCAGAAAAAAATTCTAACAAATTCACTGAGTTTGTTAAACTGTGTGTCAATAAATATTTCATATACACACGTGGACACACACACACACACAGTTAGAGATAGATAAATAGATAGATAGATAAGATAGATTAGAGGGGGGGGGAGGGAGGAGGAGGAGAGAGAGAGAGCGCAGCGCCTGGAAGAAGTAATTGCTAAAAAAAAATAAAAAAAAAAAAACCTGAAACCAATGGCCATACAAAATCACCAAGAAAGAAATTTAATTGTACCTAAAGATCAGGCTACAAATAAGTATCCGGGAATCAGCAAACTTTTTCTGTGACGAGCCACAGAGTAAATACTTTCAACTTTGTAGGCCACACGGTCTCAATTATTCAACTCTGCTTACAGCATACGAGCAGCCACAGACAATACACAAACAAACAGGCATGGCTATGTTCAAAAAAAAGTTAATTTATGAAAACAGGCAGTTGGTCCTCACACTTCATAGTCTGCCAACACCTTGTCTGATATAACAGAACTTATAATTCCCCAGAAAAAGCAGTCTACTTTATAAGCTATTCACTGTCAGCAACTCCAAACTGAGTTTTGAGAAAAGAAGAAACACAGCGATGGGTGTCTTCTCGAGAAAGGCAGTGAAGTGAGGACCAACATTTGCCAGTTTCTAATGCTTACCAGGCACTGGGTGAGGGGCTTTACAAACTGTTTCATTTAGTTTTACATTCTGCAAAAAGCCTGTTATTCCTCTTTTACAGATGAGAAAACTGAGTCTCAGGGACTGTCAGGGTCACACAGCTGCTAAGTGGTAGAAGACACAGCGCATTATTTCACACGCCCTTCTCTGGCATTTAGAAATAAAATGGCGCAAACGAGGGCACCCTCCCAAAGGAGACGTGTATGGGCTGTCCTGATAAGGTGGCCGTTGGTTCATAGAGCCTCAACTCCTGCATTATCGCCCAAAGCTAAATTATGCACGTTCAAGGTCAAGGGGCAAAGAGGAGTTACACAAGTAAAGGTGTAGAGTTGGGGTGAAATTTCGGGGCTGAGTTTCAGAACATCGGGCAAGACAGGAAGTGAGTGAGGGCCTTGGGCGCCGGCTGCAGGCCTCACCTTTGTATTTTCCTGGGAGCACGCTGTCGAACGTGAAGGCCATGGAGTTGACCTTGCCAGAGAGCTGGAGGCTCCGCTTCTCGCCCTGGCGGCTGAGGGACTGCAGGGTCACCAGGAGGTCGCCACAGGTGTCTGCAGACAAAGACAGAAGGCCTCATCTGACTGCCTTAAATGAACCAGAGGGCGTGCGAGCCCCAATCCCTCTGTGCTGCTTGTCGCCGTTCCGTTCACCTCCTCACGGGTAGTGCCAGCAGGGCTTCTGTAGAGCTAAGATGTGGCTACTCGATTCTAAAAAGTGACCCCCAAGCAGGTCATCGGTGCCCAGCAAGGAAGCCACCAAAGGTCAAAGCGCCTCCATCATTTACTGAAACAAGGGAAGTGATCTTTAAGGAGCGCCTACAGGACCCAAAGAAAAAGAGAAAGGCGGAGAAACTTTACTGAATGCCCCCTTTGTAGCAGGCAGAGAACTGAGCCCTTTATCCTATTTAATAATATTACTAATAGCAAAGATTTCCATGACTCTTGCTGCGTCCCAGAACTTCTAAAGGCTATGCCTACACTAACTCGTTTGATCCTCACAACGACCCTATGAGGCAGACACCATTATCATCTCCATATCAGACAAGGCACTCAAAGCACAGAGAGGTTGAGCAACTTGCCCCAGGTCACGCAGTGAAGGTTCGACCCCACGTATTACGGTTCCAGAGTCTGTGTTCTTAATGGCTGTGCCATACTGCTTCCTGACGTGACCACACTTGAGCTTCTTTAAAACCCTCTGAAAGTGGTAATATTCCCATTTTACACAAGAAAAACTGAGGCTGGGCACGTGAATGCTTACAGACCTACACCAGGTACCAGAGCTGGGACTGAAACCTGGGCCTGATTCCGCCTTCCTTTCAGAGCCAGAGGGAGAAAAAAGAGACCCTCACATTCCTTCAGGAACCAAAGCAGAAACACTCCAAGAGAAACGTTTCTGATGACTCCCTGCGGCAATTTTTCAGAGAGAACTAGATGCAACACGGACTGGCCAAGGCCACCACCAGGAGCCACCATTGTCCCCCATGCTGCCCAGGGAGGAGCCGCTCACCAAATCCCACCTCTACCCGCCTCCCTCTCTGAAATGATGTTCTTGCCTTCCATCGACATCTTACCCAAACAAGAGACTTTCCCAGAAACGGATGCCAAAAACTGCACGAAGGCCACGTCCATCACGGGCCTGTCCTTCACCACGAGAGGAAACGTCTGGGGCTTCAGCGTCAGCCCCGCCCTGGTCTCTGCCTCGGGAACCACCACCTATGGGAACACGGGACGACGTCAGCGGCTGCATCAGGACAGGGCCGCCGCTCCCCTGGCCTACAGGGCACCAGAACGTTCTTCTGGGCCCCAGGCTGAGCGGGTTCTGAATAGCAAAGGTCCATTTCCAGGCCGAGTTTTATAATCACAACAAGCCCGCAGACAGGCTGTATGAAGGAAACACATTTCTAATGAGATAAGAAACTCCTCTCCTGCAGAGGCACAGTGTGCACAGAAGCGTGTCGGGCACAACTCCACGGAGCCATGCGCTGCCATCGATCACCTGTATGCCAGGTGGGAGCAGTACGAAGTCCCAGAACCTTCTCCCGGCTTGAGGTCACTCAGGACATAAGCCATGAACCTGGCACCACCAGTGGAATTCGGCCATTTCTTCTTCCTTTCCTTCTGTGGGCCTTTCTCAGACTAACAAGACGCACTGGGGGGTCCAGCAGGGGTCACTTATTTCATCCCTGGTAAAGATTACACTCTGGAATGGCCCTGCCTCGGGTAAGTTCCTTATCATGCTTCCAAAAGGGCTTCCAGAGGCTTTGCTGTGGCCAGCTTAACAAGAAGCTGGCAAAGGAGCCGTCAGCCCACACATCAACTGCTCGGCGGAAGCTGGGAGACCGCTGTCTGCCTACCCCAGCTCCTCAGAGGGAGGAATCTCACTTGCCCTAGGAGAATAAGTCCTAGAAGGAACCTTTCCGGCCCTCCCCCATCCCTGGGGAGGAGCAGCAACTGACTCGTTGGGTCGGAGCCCGAGAGCCACTGAGATGCAGCCTTCCCCGTGGGCAGGCCCACTGCACTGAAAGGCACAGCGGGCTGACATCTGGCTCTGTCTGTCCCTTGCCTGCTGGTCCTACCTGTGTCCAGACCTTCACCCTTGCAGTGAGACCCCAGGCCAGCGTCCCCTCAGCTGCTACCTGCCTGGATGGAGTCATCAGATGGGGCCTGCCTGGCATCTTCAATTCAGGGTGAGGCAGGAAAAGGGGAGCCCCATTTTGGCCTCGGGTTCCAGAAGGCGTGCACTGTGTGAGTCACTGGGCTGCGGTCAAGAGTCCACTGTGATCTCTTTTGGGACTTGGGGATATTCTCCAGAAGCCAAACGCCTGAGAAGGCGGAGGCGTGACGGGCAGCCCGATAACAACCCCTAACAAACATCAGGACTGGGAAAGAGGAAGGCCTGTTGCATCATTTTGAAACTAGCTGCCTGTCTGCTCTACTAACTGTGACAGGCAGGCATGCAAACATTTCAAAATAAGTTGGGAATGGACATGCTCTTTCTCTAACTCATCTGGGCTAATAACAGCCCTTTAAAAACCCGTGGCTATTTTTCAAATATCTTAAATAGAACAAAACTCATCATACCTGGACTTTGTAGCTCCCTGGTTTTGCTTTAAAACAAAATGATCCATGAGAATCCGTCTCCACAGTGACCAAAGACTTGTCCTTGTCCTGGGACGACAGGACAACTTTGTATTTACTCATCTGCTTGACGGTGTCAGGAAAGCGAACGACTGAGATCTGGCCACAGACACTGAACCTGTAACAAGGGGGCCATTCGTTCCGGCGTGAGAACTCAGTTACAACAGGAAAGGCACTTTTCAACCAAAATTACGCGTCCATCTTCCAGCCGTGAGGTCAGTTTAATCTTAACAAAAGAGACAGGAATACAGCCTCGGTGACTCTAGTTTTAAAAGCAACCTTTGGAAAAAAGACTGAACCTCTTCCTGAATCAGGAAAAAGGCAGAGTGGGGGCTCAGTGCGCAGGGCTGCGTCTGTTCTGGGGGACATCTGGCAACCCCTACACCAAGAAAGTGATTTTCAGAAAATCTGTATATGATAAAATGTTTCAGGTAATTGACTCACTACAGTGGAGCAGCCTCGGACTGAAAATATGGGCTAGTCCTTAAAAGCAAGAGCTGTAAGCGCCTAAGACGCTGCATTACCCAGGCCATAAAACAAGGCAGGGTCATCGAAGACGCGGTCCTCGCCTGTTACTCCACATAATGCGTGGATCAGAGCAACCTGAGAGATCTGAACAGAAAAGGTAATTAAGCTGGAAAAATGCAAAGCTAAAGCTGAACTACTCCTTAGGGGCCAGGAGCCACAAAAGCAATACAGAACTGACAAGCCCTGTTAAAGTAATGACTCAGACTGCAAACCACATGGGCGGTGTGGAAAATGCCGCAAAGCCACCTCCAAGGGCACAGGAAAGGCACGTCCACTCCCTGAGAAAGACCAGCAAAGACCATCATTCTTGGTGATGTTCTTCATTTTTCACTTAGTTCATGTGTTAAAATGCAATCATGTTCCACAGCTGGAGGCCACAATTGCTTCTTCGACTAAAGGTTACATATTCTAATCTTAAAGAATCATTTTAGATAAAAATCGGTTGTTACTTTTGACAGAAAGATAATAAAAGTGTTGAATTCGACGATGGATAATTACGGGATGCCCTAAATTCTAGAACACCCACTCTGCCGTAAATAAAAAATAGCAGAAGGAACAACGAGGTGGTGGAATATTACACGTGTGAAATCTACAAGCAATGAAAAGCACAGTCATTTCTTCGAGTGAAGTGACCGGCCAGCGGAGCCCACAGTCCAGTGTGGGCCCAAGACCCACCAGCCCACGGGCCTGGCCCGGTCCCGCCGGCCACCTGTTTTCGTGTGGATCTGAGCTGAGCATGGTTTGCATACTTTCATTTTCATACTTTTGAAGTGTTAAAAGAGGGAGAAAAATCAAAAGAATTATTTTGTGACATATAAAAATTAGATGAAATTCAAACTTCAGTGTCCTAAAGTTTTGCTGGAACACGGCCATGCCCACTCATTTAAGAACTACCTATGGCATTTTCATCACGGAGACCGTACAGCCCATGAAGCATCAACAATGTGGTTCTCACATTTCCCTGCTTCACACTTTCAGAATAAAAGGACAAGGAGAAAACGCTAATGAATTATTCTCAAGGACTGTTCATGTTCTCCTCATTCATGTCCATGTCAGGGGAATGTCACCTTATTTGTTCCAAGCTGATTCTCTTTGCCTCTCTGTTTTAAATGTTTTAACCATAGATCTGTTTTAGCTCATACTCTCAATTAAAGAGAAGTATCTGGTCACTCTAAATGCCCCAACATATACTGGTTTAGTTTAGAAAAATTAACTAAAAAACTGGTAGAAGAGTGTTTTGTTATACTGAAGCCCTTAAAAATTCATTTGTGTCCATAAATTCTTTCATCAGGGCTTAGTAATTTATAAACATACGTTAGTAATTTCAGTACACTGTGAGATAACTATATTTTCATAATCATTGGGACAGAAGTCAAAGAGTTTGTTTTCCAAATAAAGTGGAAAATTTCTTTTTTAAGAAATAGCAATAAGATAAAGGCAATTATGCTATGTTGGCCCAAAAGGAAAATGATGAATTTTTCCAAAGAAACTCAACAAATGCTTTTCTTTCTTTGA
>JAQQSQ010002165.1:0-11271 GCA_028627145.1 Eidolon dupreanum | reverse complement strand
GTGTAGCACTGTAAACGAGGGGACGTGGGAGGGTTGCTGTCGGGGACACTGTGTGTGATGTCCGGCGTGACTGTGAGGGGTGCGCTGCGCGGTGAGCTGGGACAGAGTGTGTGTGCTGGGGGGAGTGCGGCTGGGGTCTGAGCGCGGAAAGTGGGGGATGCAGGAGGGGGAGTCAGGCGACTACGGTGGCCGCTGTGGGACAACTGAGTGGCGGTAACAGCGCAGGGGCTGAAGGTGGAGGAAGCTTGATGGTGCGTGGGCGGGGGGAGGTCAAAGATGGGGGAAGGAAGGTTTACTGCGCTGTCTACTTGGGCGAAGGTTTAGGGGAGCAGAGATGAGAGATGTGCGGAGGAGAGTCACTACAGTCTGTCTTGATTCCGAAAGCCCTGGAATAAGGGTGCCTGTGTTTATTGCGTAAGCATTTTATTGAGAAGTGTCAGACTAATTTTTGAGGGGTGGCGGGAACATCTGAGACAACTCTGATCTTTCTGGGGCTTCTTTTAGGTCTAGATTTCTTGCTTTCTCCGCCCCTAAGTCTATATATTTTTACATAGTTGAAATGACTGTGAAACCAGCTTTCTGAATTATAATTTTGTTACTTAACATAACAATGTAACTATTCTTTTAAGCGAACAGTATTCAAGTAGTTATATAATATTTCTTTTAATGGTTGGAACAATTTACCTCACATTCGCCTTTGTTACATCTTTTTGAAATTTTACATGTTTTTTATTTTTAATTTACATTCCTTTTATTTCTAAGGCTCATGAACATTTTTTCACATATTTATTGGCTACTTGTTACTACTCTAAGAATTATCTATTGTCTACTATCTCTAGGGTCCTGGTGTTTCTCTCAACGATTTTATGGGTTCTTTATGCAGTAAGGTTGTTAACACTTTGCTGATATTTGATTCAGCATTTTCCCCAGTTGGTGGTTTATTTGGGGATTCAGTTCATTATTTTTCATAGGAATTTAAACATATTTAATTTAATGAAATATACCGCAAAATCGTTAGCAATGATTTACCATCACTCTTAAGTCTACCATTTTGTGGTATTTAAAACTGTTTTTCCCCATGTTTCCCTTCTTTTAAAAAATTGTATTTATTGACGCTGTTCATATTGGGAATTGTCTCAGGCACTAAGCACAATTGTTAGTGAGTCCCAGACCTTGCCCAGAGCTCAAATGTCAGCTTAAAAAGAGAGACAATTGTAACACGATAACAATTTCAATATTATATATGCTTGTTTGCAAAGGAGAGGGATTGGATCAGCTGAGTATAAATATAAGAAATTAAAAAATGAATGACTGGTTTTTCCTCCTTTTCTTCTCCTCCAGGACTCATGTTTTCCTGGAACTCAGAGTTAGAGAATCACCTGTACCTTTCTTGCTTCCCAGGGTAGAACCATTTCAGTGGTGCTCTAAGCTGTGAGTGCAACATTCCCAGGATATCATACTCTATCTCATCTTCCCCAAGCCGTTAACCAATTTGCCCTCACTACTTGAACCATATTTTCTCTCTAATTAAGGATAACAAATAGCTAACAGACATTGAAGGCTAAATCTCAGTTATCACTTTAAATATTTAAATAAACACCATTTATAAATTTATAAGACATTTATAAAAACAATGAATGACTGTTTCATGCTAAAAAAAAAAAAAAGAACAAAAAACCCCACAAACTTCCTCAACATCTCTCAAATGTGAGGGAGGCTTGCCCAGGACTAGATCTGGGACTAGAGACTGGAGGCAGAAAGGCAACCCACCAGGGAGACTTACTCTGTCTTCTTCTCATATCCCCTACACCTTTTCTCTCCTAGTTGAGCCTACAGTGACTGTGTATCCTGCAAAGACCCAGCACCTGCAGCACCACAACCTCCTGGTCTGCTCTGTGAACGGTTTCTATCCAGGCCACATTGAAGTCATATGGTTGCGGAATGGCCAGCAAGAGGATGCTGGGGTCATCTCCACAGGCCTGATTCGTAATGGAGACTGGACCTTCCAGACCCTGGTGATGCTGGAAACTGTTCCTCAGAGTGGAGAAGTTTACACCTGTCAAGTGCAACACCCAAGCCGGACAAGTCCTATCTCAGTGGAATGGAGTGAGAAGCTTTCTGACTTCATAAATGTCTCACTCACCATGAGGGGATTTAGCTTACCCCTGAGTGTCAGGTTCTCCACTCCCCGCATGATATTTTCATTTGCTCCATATTCTCCTCTCCTTCAGCACAGGTCCTTGGGGGTAGCCCTGTGATAATTTCTATAAATATCTATAGCTCCTGGGAGGCAATTATGGATGGCAGACAGAAAAGAGATTGTCCCTGTTTTGAACCTTCTCATGAGATCACATGTCATGGTTCTCCCTTGACCCTGGGATCAGTCAGTCCCCTATCTCTGGCTGAGCCGGTACTTCTGCACTGTTTCTCTGAGTTGTTCATTGTGATCTGAGAAGAGGCACATCCTCTACGATGTAGGGAACTTCCTGACACAAGTGACTCCAATCTCTGCTCTATCTTCTATTAGCTCTGTTACCCTAGACAAGCTACTCAACCTTGTTGAGTCCCAGCCTCCTCCTCCATCAGATGTTGAAGAAGTAGTCTTATTTCAGGGCTGTAATTTTTAAAGGAGTTCAATGCCTGAAACTTGTATCTACTCAGTGTGATTTTTAAGTCTGTTTTCTAGAAATGGCCAATTGTTCTGGGAAGAAGGGTAGCTTTCTTCCCTCATTGTAAAAGCTCTCAATCCCAGACTCTCAACTAGAGAATTTAGATTTGGGGTAAAAATGACTAAAACTAGCTTCTTCTCTCAGGAGCACAGTCTGAATCTGCAAAGAGCAAGATGCTGAGTGGAATCGGTGGCTTCGTTCTGGGTCTGCTCTTCCTTGTGGTGGGGCTGATCATCCACTGGAAGAATCAGAAAGGTAAGGAACCTGTTGGCAGCTGAGATTCCTCATAGACATTATGGGGGAAGAAATATGACTTTGCTCAAGTTAGCTCTCTGCATGTCAGAGGCTTACATAAAGTCTCTTTACCCTGGTCAATCTCAAATTTCCTGGAAATCCAGAAATGAACAGTCCATGGTTTGAAACATAAGGAGCTATGGCCTATAGAGGTAAGCAAAGGGTTAACATGCATGGAGATCTTAGGTCAAGACCCTGGGGCAAATGAAAGAAGAGCCACTAAAGCTAATAAAATGATACTAGATTTGTGTGACCAGAAGCTTCATGGGTCACTGCTTTTAGTTTCTGCTCTCCTCTCTACTGTGGTATCATGTGTTATAAATTGTCGTGTTAGAGAAACCTTAGGAGGGTGGTCTGGGGGCACGGAACATTATGTTTAGGGACAGATTTACCTCTATAATTTATTATTTCTCTTCTCTTTCCCAGGACACTCTGGACTTCAGCCGACAGGTAATGCCATTTAATTCTCTTTTAGAGACATACTCAGTTTTCCTAGAAAAAAATGTAGAGGTGACAAGACAGGAGACAGAAATAATGGGAAAGGCTTTGGATCTGACTTCTGATCAGGCAATCCGTAGTAAAGCTTCTTCTCTCCATTTAATGAAAGGCCTGCTCTCTAAAGTAGCTTTGGCTCAGGGTGACGTAAGAATTTTTTTCCTCCTTACTTCAGTGCTATAACATAAGGCCCTGAGGGAGGGGAGAAGAAGATGCTTGTTGAATTAGGTCTGGATACAATGCTCCTCTATCTTCTGCAGGACTCCTGAGCTGAAGTGAAAATGGTGACACTCAAGAAAGAAAGAACCTTCTGTCCCAGATTCTTTGCAGCATGAAAAGATTTCCTGCTTAGCTCTTATTCCACAAAGAGGGTTCTTCCTCAGGATCTGGTTTGCTCCTGGTTCAGTGACCCTACAGAAAACGTCCTCCCTGATGGCTTCCTCAGCCTCTGCTCTTGAGCCGGAAGTTCTCAATATTGATTGCAGTATCTTGTCTTTATTCTTTCCCTGTCCCCTTTGTATTCAACCCTCAGTGCCGCCTGTGTATCTGAACTGGCCTTTTGCCCATATTTCTTTATGAAGATCTTCTCAAATAAACATGAAATAAAAATCACCTATTTCATACAGCTTCAAGGATAAGAAGTATGGGGAAAAAAAAAGAAGAGGGATTCCATGACAATTCAACCATGGTTTTCATTTATATTCCTGAATTTTGGTCACATGTGGATCTGGAAGGTTTCCTTGCTTTCTTCCGTGCCTTTTCATGACTTTCTAGTATTCTGTAAGTAGGCATATTTTTCTGAGCTGTAGAAAGCCCTTAATGAACCCATGTCATGGTGGTCTCCTACATCTTTGTGTTCCCAAAGACAAACACACAGGTCCCTTCACACAACAGGATACAGAAAGGGGACACAAATATAAGAAATGAAGGTAACTTGTAAGGATGTTATACCTTCAAAATTTGTATAAAGATTTTTTTTAACTCTTTTTCTGATATTTTAAAAAAGAAAATATCTAAACCTGAGTACTCTCCTTTTCTTAGATTAAGGGTGGACTTCAACACTTCAATCTTTTTTTTTTTTTTTCCTGTCTCTGGGGTAAAAATTGCTGGCATAGTGACTTTTTTGGCTTGAAATGCACCCTTCCCGGTAAATAGGTCTTGGAATAGGCCCACAGGACAAAGAACTTTAGTAGAAAAGATGCATTTCTGAGACCCTCCAGATTGTGTAACAAACTTACTGTCTGTCACAGGAAAATCCTGTATGGATCTTACCTTAGCAGAAACCAGAGGCAAAGCTGGGAGACAAAGGGGAATGCATAGATACACTGATGTGCATCCAAACAATGAGACGCTTCACACTGGAATAAAAACTGAGAATACCGTGCTATGGAATAATTTCCAAAATGTATTTGGAGCAAGGTACAGGAGTGTTTGTATAGTATGAAACATTTAAAAAAATAAAATAGAGAGGAGAATAGGAATATGTAGCTATACCCATTCTCTCTCTCTCTCTCTCTCTCTCTCTCTCTCTCTCTCTCTCTCACACACACACACACACACACACTTATCTTTGTAAATAGAAACAATGGGAATTTTTTTTTTTTAAATGGTTGCCTGTAGGGAAAATAGGATTGAGAGGGACAGAGCTAAAAGCTAGACTCTTCTAAATATATCTTATTTAATAGTTTTATCTTGAGAAACATTCAAATATTTTCTATAATAGAAAGTTTAAGTCAAAAGAACAAACAATGGAAATAAAATTGACAAAGTGTATAATGAGAAGCAAGTTAGAAAAGTAAATCAAACTTTTTTGACTCACATGAAATATTGTGAAACTATAATTATAAATCAGTATATAGTTTTAAATTTCACAAACTTTAGTAACATAAAGGCATTGGTTAAATTTTAGAGAAAGGCAATTAATTTGTTTACATTTTAGAGAAAGGCAATTAATTTGTTTAAAAGATAATGGGTGCTATTGTGTTTCATCTGAATAGTCATTTTCAAAGGTAAATAAAATATAAGTAGATAATTGATTCAGAAGTTTATTTCAAAGGAATAGTCATATGAATACAATTTTCTGCTGTTAGCGATACTTATTTTATTTTCACATAAATTCAAAGCTTTTTAATGCATATTTTAATCATGTGAGACTGGTTATCAATCTGTAGGAATTTGATAAGTGATAGTAACATCTGCCATATGCAGATACTTTTTATCTGCAAGTTGAGATAAATTCTGTTTAATCCCAGGGTCGTAACTTTAATTTCACTTTATTCTCTGAGATGAAGAAATGAGTTGTCTTATTTTATTTGAGAACTGTGGTGTGAAATTATAAGACAACATGAAAGTATATGGCATAAATATTTAAATTTGCTTTATTTTTTCTTAACGTATTGTCTCACTTAGCAGATAGACCTAATGTAGGACACCTCCAGTGTTGGTCAATTCACCAGGCCAGTGGCATCACCAGTGATCCTCGGGCTTTGTATCTCATCTTTTTATCATACACCACAGGTCGGCATTCCTGAGATGGTAGTAGGCTGCCTATAGCTACTTTAGTCTTCATATTCTCTCACAACAACTTCCAAAGACAGGAAAAGAGAACTATTTCTTCTTACGTAATTTTCATAAGGAGCAACTGGACTTTACCAGGGCACTCCCAGCAGACCCACTTCCACACATATTAGGAGCACCCTGGATTTACAATGATAGGCTCAATGAAACCATGATTCACCCTTTCTGGGGTGGGCCTGCCTTCCTTGATGCATATGAAAAGAAAAGGAGCAAAAGCATATTTTTTAGAAAGAAATGGTAGATGGAGTAGGTGAGAATGAATTTAGAGTACATAAACTATAGTTTCTGGTACTTATAGATTGTTTATATTTTTATTATTTCTTCATGAAGCATAGATTCTTGATGGGCAGCATCAATTCAAGATTGTGAGGTTTATTTTTTTTAACTGAGTATTCAATTCCAGCCATACATTTAATTACAACAAACAGATAAACAAGCAAGAGGATTATTTATTTGTTTTTAAAACTAATTATGCTGGTAGTTAATTTTATGAGGAAAAATATATTTTCATGGAAATTTTTGAAAAAAGACATAATAAAAAATGACTAGCTTTATAAGATGCTAGAACCTATTATACATTAATTTTAATAAATACTTTCTAAGTGATTAATTATTGATTAAATACACCAGTAAAACAGAGTTCACAATTAGGTCCTTGAACAGTTGAGATTTAGTTTAAGATAGAGTTTCAAACTGTTAGTAAAATGTATATTAAACTCATTTAAGAAAATGGATCCTTGGTGATTAAAAACAAAAGAAAAATTAACAAAGAAATTAAATATGAGTTATTTCTATTATCATCACTGATGTTATATGTTTGGAGATAAAAAGCCTTTCTAAAATCCTGATGTATTGTTGATGGGAGTATATAATTTATAATTAATTTGAAAAACACTTGGGCAATTTATTCCTTTTTCAAATTAAATTTATTGGGGTAACATCAGTTAATAAAATTACATAGGTTTCAAGTGTACAATTCAATAATACATCATCTGTATATTGCGTTGTGTGTTCACCACCCAAAGTCAAATATCTTTCACAACATATTTAACCACCTTTACTCTTATTTACCTCCTCTTCTACCAATCTTTTTCTCTGGTAATCACTAAACTGTTGTCTGTGTCTCTGAGTTTTTGTTTGTCTTGTTCATTTGTTGTTTTCAGTTTTATATCCCACATATAAGTGAAATTGTATAGTTCTCAACTTTTTCTGTATGGCTTGTTTCACTTAGCATGATCTCAAAATCCATCCATGTTGTCACAGATGGCAGTATTTCATCTTTTCTTATGGCTGAGTGATATTCTATTGTATATGTATACCACATCTTTTTTTATCCAATCATCTATCAAAGGACGCTTCAGTTGTTTCCATGTCTTGGCCACTGTGAATAATGCTGCTATGAACATTGGTGTCTTCTTCAATTTTTTTTTAATAATGCCTTGCAGTGTTCAGTATATTAATCCTTCACATGCTTCACTAAGTTCATTCCAAGGATTTTTATTCTTTTTGCTACAATTGCAAAAGGAATTGAAAAAAATTTTTCTGAAATTTTATTGTTAGTGTATAGGAACACAATGGATTTTTGTGCATTGATTTTGAATCCTGCAACCTTACTGTATTTGTTTATTGTTTTTAATAGTTTTTTGGTAGAGTCTTTAAGGTTTTCTATATAGAGAATATTGTCGTCTGCAGAAAATAAAACTCTAGGACCATATGGATTTACTATTGAATTCTACCAGTCATCCAAAGAGAACTAATATTTATACTTCCTAAACTCTTCCAAAAACTGAAGAAGAGGCAATACTTTTTAAAACCTGGCAAGGATAAGACAAAAAAAAATCTCTCATAAATGCAATGCAAAAATCCTAAATGAAACACTAGCAATTCAAATACAACAATACATTTAAAAGATTATACATCATGATCAAATGGGATTCATTCCTGGGGCATCAGGATGGTTCAACAGCAATCAATGTGATACGCTACATCAATAAAACGGGTATAGAAGGAAAGTACCACAACATGATAAAGGCCACATATGAGAAATCCTCAGCTAATATCATACTTAACTGTAAAAAACTGAAAGCTTTCCCTCTAAGATCAGAAACAAGACAAGGTTGTCCAATCTCACCGCTCTTATTCAATATAGTATTGGAAGTCTTAGCTAGAGCAATCGAGAAAGAGAAGGAATAAAAGGCATCCAAATTGGGAATTAAGAAGTCAGATTGTCACTTTTTGCACTTGGATAATTTCTTAAAAAGTTAAAAATACATTTGCCATATGACTCAGCGATTCCTCTCCTTAGAATCTATGTAAAAGAAATGAAAACATATGTCTTCACAAATATATGTATGTAAATGTTCATAGCAGCATTAGTCATAATAGCCAAAGACCTGAAACAATACAAATGTCTATCAGTTAAGATAAACAAAATGTCTTATATTCATGTAATGAAATACTATTCAGCAATAAAAAGTAACAACTGAAAAACATAAAAAGAAGGAAATGATACATGCTACAAAATAAACAAACTTAAAAAATGTTACACTAAGTGAAAGAAGCCATACACAAGAGACTATACAAAATTCTATTTACATAATATATCTATAACCTGCAAATTTATAGACATAGAAAACAGATCAATGGGTGCTTGGGATGGAGATTAACTGTAAGCAGAGAACATTTTGAAGATGATAGAAATATTCTAAAACTGGATTGTGGTGATAGTTGCACCACTATACTAAAGTCATTGAATTTTACATGTATAAAGAGTGAATTTTGCGGTATGTAAGTTATACCTCAATAAACTTATTAAAAACAAACTTTTTAAAAAGAAATCTCTCTAAAGACAAAATCTGAAAGACATACTAAAAAAATTATTTAATTAAAAAATTTCTTGAAAGAAGTAAAATTAAAACAAATATGTAAAGCTCAGAAAAAAAAAACTGTGACACACATGTAGACATTAGACCTTCTTATTATGTAAAATTTCCAACAAGTCAGTAAGTTAACAGAAACCCAGCAGAAAATTGGGCAAATTATACAGACCATTTACATAAGAGAATATATCAATGGTCAACAAACATAAACTATTTATCAAAATTCACCAAAAGATGCAAATTCAAATAACAATATGATGAAATATTCCTTCTTCCAAATTGACAAATATGTTGTTTGCTTTTTAAATCATGGATTTAAAAGAGTCTGTGAAAATGGATTCTCTCATATACTACTATTAGGATAGTGAATGAGTGGCTGCATGACAGTATCTATTATAATTAAAAATGCAAATACTATGTGACTAACAACAAAAATTCATTTTTAGATATCTATATTAAAAAAATGATATTACGTGAGCTCAAGGAGACATAAAGCAGAATGTTTGGAATAATAAAAACATTTTCAAATTCTGAAAAAAAGAACTAAAATTTGTCTTGCTTGTAAAAATTCTATACATCAAAATATAAAACATGTGAATGACAACATGCAACAAGATGATATTTAAGTATTATGAATGGCAATATAAGCATAAATTGCTATACCCTTTTGGTAGTTTAGATAATCCAATATCTCCATCCCAGGTGTTTACACTCTAGATAAATTCTCAATACATGCTCAAGATAACATAAAAAATGTAATAGAAAAGGAAAGAAACAGTCTGAATTTTCAGATAGAGAACGGATAAACTACAGGATAACGATACAAAGAAATAATATATAGAGCTCTAAATAAATGAACTAGCACTATCAACATGGTTAGGGAATAAATGATAGTGTCAGTTAGGATGATGAAAATTACAGGGTCCATCATTGCCACCATAAGAACAAGAAAAAATGTATAAACTAAACCAGATAAACTGGATAAATATTATTTTTAAAGACTTCAAAGGGCTTTAGATACAAAGAAATCTAACAACGCCAAATTCTGGAGATGAACAACTTCTGCTTAGGTAAGCAGGGACAAGTGCACACTTTCAGCCCTTGAGTCATCTGCTGAAAATCAGAATGTGTGATTTTAAATAACTCCATGGACTGGAATCTATAGAGGTTTCCAAAATAACACATGCTACTTTTCCCTGCCAGTTGATTTTCCTTCCAGGTTTATGGTAGTGGGGTGAGAACTTTGGAGGTAGTTATATAAGGCAGAAAAACTTCTTTACAGTGTCATGCAAACAAACATCAGTAAAGAAATCAAAGATATGAACAATACTTCAATTATCTTGGTTTAATTAATACTTGTAATTGACATATACATTGATTATGCCCAATAACTACAGGATAAATAATTAAATTTCACAAAGAATATCTATGAAATAGGCCATATGTTATGTACATAAAGCAAGTCTTGATAAATTTTACAAGATTAAAATCACACAGAAAGTATTATTTTATTTGACTACAATCTTATTAAATTATAAATCAATAAGATTGGGACAATGGCCAAGTTTTTGGAAGTGAAATAATACACTTCTAAATAATCTACTGTTTATCAAAGAATAATCAGATGAGAAATTAAATATTTTAAAATAAGAGGAAAGATAAAATAAGAGAATATTGACTTCTGGTCAGAATGGATGAGTAGGTGAATGCTGTGCTCACCTCCTCCAATGACCACATCAAAATTACTACTAAATTATAGAACAACCACCCTTGAAAACCATCTGAAGACTAGCTGAACAGAACTCCTATAATGAAAGATATAATAAAGAAGCCACACTGAGACTCATAGGTGGGGCAGAAAAGCAAAACAGGCAGGTTCACACAGCCACGTGTGGTGGTTAAAAATTGGGAGGGATATCTCGGCTGTAGAGGTCTTCCTCTGAGGAGCAAAGGGTCTCAGCCTCACAGTGGGCTCCCCAGCCCAGAGCACCAGTGCCGGGAAGAGGAGCCCCCACAACCTGTGGCATTGGAAATCAGTGGGGACTTAGTTTGAGTGAGATGGAGGGCTGCTATAGACACAGGTGTCTTCTTAAAGGGCCAAGCACAGACTCACTCACTAGCAAACGTTCAGGCTAAGCTCCAGAGAAGGAACTCAAAAAACGCCAGGGACACACTAGGAGGAACTGAATTGTCTGGCTTCATGGTAAGGTCTGGAGGGGCAGCTCTGGCCATGAAAGAAGTGCTGGCAGGTGCCATTGTTCCTTTACTGAGCCCTCTCCCCACACACTGGCAAGAGCAGGTGGGCTCCATTAACATGGCTAATACTGGTTGCCCCATCCTGGTGATTTCCTGAGAAC
>JAQQSQ010002164.1:0-11271 GCA_028627145.1 Eidolon dupreanum | reverse complement strand
GGGGCTCCCAGGACCCACCACAACCTGAGGATCCTGGTCACGTCTTCCCCCTACCTCAAGAGGCTACAGATCGAGGTCAGTTTTTGGCCATTTTAATTGTAAAAACCAAGACATTTATATAAATACGACCGCTATGTAAAATAGGATTCACCCTTCTACTAAAACCCTTCTCCCCACACTCAAAAAAGAATATAGAAAACCCAGCAGAGATAAGAAGTACAAATCGGCACGCGGTCCCTGATGAGAAGTAACTGGCAGGCCAGGCTTCCTTCCCTGCTCAAACAGGCCTCACGGGCCTCACGGCGAGTGCACCCCTGGCCCAGCGGCTCACCGGGGGCTCAGCAACGCCTCGAAATGCTCCACAGCCACCCCTGACCCTCAGCCACTGGTTACCAACTGCGCAGGTGCAGGCAGTGGAAAAGGTTCACTCGGGCTGGGGGCTGGGGAGGCAGGAGGGGCTGGGCTAGGGTGGGGTGGGGTAGGGGGGCTGCTTGGCCCTCAGGCCAAAGGCGGGGCTATGAGATGTTGGTCCAATCAGATGCAGTGATGATTCAGCTTGGGGTCAGGTTGGGGACGTGGCTTCTGGGGTCGCCACTTCTCCAGAGGACAAGGGGAGATGGGTCAGTGCCCCTGAAGAGGAGGGGCTCCTTCTTGGGGCCATTTGCATATGGCCAGTAAAGGCCAGGACAGCAGATGCCTGTCAGCAGTGCTGGGCGGAAGAGCAGGGGGCTCCCGGGATGCCAGGGGAGGCCGGACCCCGAGAGAGAGGTGAGGCTGGCACACGCCTGGAAGTTCCACCTCCCCGCCCTCCTCTGCATGGAGACCGCTGCCTGCTGCCCGCTTCACACCCTGGGACTCAGAGTGAGATGGCTGGGAGCCTGGGGGTAGAGATGCCAACAGATTCACACACTGGGCATGGCTCAGGACACTGGTACACAGGACAGAAGACAGACGCCAGGCTCTCCTTCAAAACACCAGGACCTGCCTGGGGCCACTCCCCACGCCAGATGAATGGCAGGAGAAGGCCCTGGAGGGGACGGGGGCGGGGGCAGGGGACGACGTCAGGAGCACTTCCAGACACACACAGCCAGGGTCCCCCCGAAGTACAGGTAGAGGAGGTTCTTCACCTCATGAGTGATCTCAAACCCGAAGCCCTCGCCGATCACCACGTGCCAGGAGGAGCCGAACTTCTTGTCCATCGTCTCTTTGATCATCTTGGCGGCACTCTGGAACACAGAGGGCGCTCACTGCAGGGGGACGTCGCGGGGAGAGTGGCCTGAGTCTGCTCCCTCTGTGGGAAGCAGGGGTCTTGGCAGGAGAGAGGCCTGCTGCCCTGTTACTGCTGTTCTGTCCACAGAACCACCAGGAAGGGTTTTCATGCAGGCCTCCTCCTGCCAGGGCCGACTGCTCAGGGACAGAGGCCCAGACGTGACCTCACCGGCAAAGACGACGCTGGCTAAGGTGGCAGGCAGGGCAGGCATCGGATCTGGAGCCAGGGCCCTGGGGGTGAGTTTGGGCTCTGCCACTTAGTGCCCATTTCCGGTGTGGGTACCACCGGATGTTCCCGGCCCTAAGTGAAGTCACGTCTCTGAGAGCACCCGCAGACTATACAGATCTATCATCGTCACTGTCGGGTTATCTTCGGGGAATAAAAAGGCTTTTTCCCTAACAGGTGCGGTGGGCTCTCTCAGTTTCGGCAACGACCCCCATGCCTTCCCGTGCTCGCTCTTTCAAGAAGCTTCTTTCAAGAAGAGGTCTAGGCCGGGGTAGAGGCCCAAGCGTTTGTGGGCCCACGGTGGACCGGCAGCACCCACCGCTGTGCCAGGTGCCATGGGAGCATTTCGCATCATCTCAGCAGGTGCACCCTCACCGCCCGTTACGGACTAGGACACTGGGGCTTATCCAAGGTTAAAGAGCAAGGAACGGCTGGAACGGGATCTGAACCTGGGCATCACTGGCCCAAAGCCCCGCCTCTCACTGGCCGGCCTCTCCCTCCCCACCGGCTGCATGACATCGGCTTGTTTCTCGCTCACTGCCAGACTGATGAATGACACTCCGTGTCGATGCCTGGTGGCCGGATCGCCAGCCCCCAGAGCAGCGCCTGGCAGAGATGGCGTCTAACATCTTATCTGAGTCGGTGAACAGAGACGTGCATGAAAGCCTGGGCGGGCCTCTGTTCTCTGCCGGGATGCAGCCAAGGGGAAGCTGGCCCATTCAGCAGCCCACCTGGGATGCGGAGCAGGGGAGTCACAGAGGCCCTTCTGGCTTTTCTCCCGCTCAGCTGGGTGCAAACATCGGATCAGTGCCCATAGACAGGACCAGCCTTTACCCTCCCCCAGGCTGCGAATGCTTCCAAGGAAGGCACTAGCCTGGTCCCAGCAGGACTCTCTGGAGCTGGCTGTGGGGACTGGGGTACCTGTTCACCCACAGGGGTCACCAGAGGCCCAGGGGGCCGCCTGTACGGATGGCAATACCTCGTTGTTGTTGGAGAATTTCTCACAGGCCGTGACACATAGCTCCATGGTCTCCACTCGCATCTCCTCTGGCATGTCCGAGTGCTAGAGACAGGGCAGGGGTGACAAAGAGAGAGGCTGAGCCCGTGACCTGGCCTCTCTGTCCCAAGGCACGGACACCAGGTAGCTGCCCTGGCACGGGCCTGGGCAGAGCCCAGAGAGGTGACCCATCTCCTGACTCGGGCATGTGGCTGGGGCGATGGGGCTCGGATCAAGCTGAGCCGCGTGGGCGCTGACGCTCAGGCTGCTCTGCAAAGGCAAGAGGCTTCCTCTGCACCATGCCGCAGCCAACACGCACGGGGAGAAGGCCGGCCCAGGCAGGCGAGGGTGCGGCTGTGGAAATGCTTTACAGGCGGCCTCGGAACACAGCTCGGTCTCACTCCAGAAACCCGAAGAGACAGCTCGGCCACTCCCGATGGTGCTTGATTTCCTTCCTGCCTCTCCGGCTGCTCATTCTCGGTCCACTTTGCTGGGTCCCCTCCCACTCCCAGAGGCTAGCGGGCCCTGGGCTTGCCTCTCCCCTTTCTCCTCTGGCTATCTGCTCTCTTGGGGATCCCAGCCTGTTCCGTAGACTTATTCGTGTTATATATGGGGAGGAGGGCCCCACGATTTCATCCCCAGCTTTAACTTCTTTTTTGGGGCTCTGGACTCCTACATTCATCTGCCTACTTGACAACCTCACTCAGATGTCTAAGAGATAACTCCTGATTTCCCCCACAAACCTACTCTTCCTCCATCTTCCCCTCTCTCGGGAATTGACACCGTTTTCTCTCCCATGTTCGGAAAACAACAAACTCTAGGAGTCAACCCTGACTTCATACCCAGTGCCCAGTGTGTCGATGAGTTCTGTCGCCTCTGCCTTCACGATTAGGCCCCGATCTGACCACGTCTCGGTGCCTTCCCTCTGTGACCGGGACCCAACCACCCTCATCTCTCTGGGCCTCTGCAATGGCATCCTCCCTGGTCTCCCCGCTTCTGCTCTGGTGCCCTGCAGTCCACTCTCCTTACAACAGCTAGAGTGATATTTTAAAAACAGATTACATTACTTCTCTGGTTAAAACCCTCCACTGGACCCCTCTGAACTCAGGATAGAACCCACATTCCTTACTATGTTCCTCGCCGCTGTCCGCCAGGCCTGCGAGGTCTGGCCCCGCTGTCGCTGACCCTCACGTCCTACCACCCCCTCAGCAACCCATTCCCACCATACTGTCTTCTTTCTGTTCCTCCAAAGTGCCAAGCTCGTTCCCGCCTTGGACTTTCTGTGTTTGCTGTTTCCCCTGCCTAGAATATTCTTCCCAGACCTTGGTGAGGCTTGCTCCCTAGGTGCATTCAGGTCTCTGATCAGAGAAACCTTTCTAGAAGCTCTATGTTTCTTTATAGACTTACTACTTGAAACTATGTTGTTCAAACCTTTCTTTCACGTGGGCCAGGCCTTTGTCTCGTTCACTACTATATCCACAGTGCCTAGGACAGTGCCCAGTGGCCTAAATAGATACTTGTTGAATGAATGAATGAATGAATGAATGAGGGCATCACTATCGATGCCTAGATCTCTAGATCTGAGCCAGGGAAGTCCTTCTGAACTTCCTCCCACGGTCGCCCTGCAGAGGACAAGCTGCCCCGTCTCTCGCCGAGGCTGTGCGGGCTGTGCCGGCTGCCCTGCCCCCTCCCCGGGGCTTACCCTGACCAGAGGGAAGGTCTGCAGTCGTTTATAATCAGCCTCATCTTTCTTCCCTTCTGCTTCTCCCATGATCCTTCCGCTGTGACCACTGGAGGAGTGAGTGGGGCTTTCAGGTGGTGCTGGGACCGGCGATTAAGACACACCCCGGAGATTCAGGAAGCGGGCCCTGCCAGCTTGCGGGGAGCAGCAAATGTCTTTCCGCAAGGGGTGCTGTTGAAAACAGGAAAAACCAGGAAAAAAGAGTTGGCTTTAAAACCATACATCACAAATTAGAAATGTCTCAGTAACAATTTGACACCTCCCCGTCTTAACTCCTCCGCATCCTTTTCCAAATGGCCAGCAAGTCTGCAGACGGGAGGATGAGTCAACATGCGATGCTGGGACCCGGTTAAGAACACACTGGTATGATGCTGCAAGCCCACACTGTCATTACCAAGACAAACACTGACGGCGGGCCAGGCCGAGGATGGAGCCGTGAGCTAGCAGCGAACAAACAAGCCTCCCTGCAGGCCCACTACATACATGGTCCCTATTTCTCAGCAGACGTGATCACACAGTTAAATGTCGGTCACGATCCACAACCCTGGGTTTATGAGCAAGCAAGCGTCTGCTTCCGCAGGCCCCTGATCTTCAGGAGGCATGGGAGCAGCGAGGCACTGGGTCCCCCTTGGCATAGCAGGCTCCCCGCTTTTCCTCCCCACACCCCCTCAGGCCGCCCTGTCCCGTCTGGCTGGTCCAGGAGTTGGAGGCCTAGGCGTTACTGCTGGTGCTACTGCTCGCCACAGTATGGCGTTGGGCCTCACACTCCTCATTGGCAATGCAAGGGTAGTCACATTTATCCCACAGGGATGTTATGAGAATCAAATGGGACAATACATGTAAGCAACAGTCACAGTGCCAGGCATGTGGATGGCACTCAAAACGCTGTCTGTCCCTCCCTCTGGCTCCTGGGGGAATCAAATGACTGGATGCAGTGGATGTGACTGGAAAGTTATAATGCCTAATACACATGACGAGATTTCTTTTTCTTTCCAAATCCAGTTATCTAGAAATCTAATAACAGATGGGGCTTTTCCTAAAGAGATAAGCCTGGATCCTAAGTGACTGGGAGGTGGCTGGAAATTCTGGTGCTTCTCTTTATCCTATAATTCAATTTATCCTATAATTCAAAAGACTTTTTATCTTAGAAGTACTAATATAAATGAATACAAACCACCACGTTGTTAAATTCTTTTTAACAATCCATATTAGACAAATGCAAATAATGTTATTCTAGCATTTCTCACATATCCAAATAAAGTTTCCATGGCACCGCCACCAAACCCCAAAGATGCCTAGCATAGGAACCGATAGGCAGGGGATGGCAGGTGATATTTAGTAGGTTCCCTGTGTGTGGGCCACTGCTGTTTTAAGTGCTTCACATGCTTTTACTCAGCTCCCTGCTGCAAAAATTCCGAGGTAGGTCCTGTACCAACAGAGGCACGAAGCTGTAACGTGGCAGGCCTGCGGCCACACAGCTAGTGAGCGGCAGGGCTGGGGTTTGATCTGGGCAGAGTCTCTGGTGGGCCTTCTGAACCCCTCCTCGTGAGGCCTCCTCACAGCACTGACACGCAAAACTGACCTCGGGTGCATGACGAGTGTGGCTCATGCAATTCCAGCAGTGAGGTAAATGTTTAACCTTCCTTCTTGGCGTCTGTTGTTCTGATGCTACCTTGGCCCTCGTTTGGCCAAGCGCTGAGCGTGCTCTGTGCCTTTTCCCGCTGTGCTTTCATTTGATCCCACTCTCCGATGCCTCAGAAGCCCGCTGCGCCATCCACTTGGTCGGCTCCCTCGAGTGAGGCTGGAAGCCTGGCACCGACTCCACCATCCCACGACACTGGTATTTTCTGATTTCTCGGTGGACAGATGGCTCCTCTTATCTCATCAGTTCTGGGCATCTGTACCATTCAAGATATTAGTTTTTGTTTATCGCTACATGTAAGTTGGCAAATTGCCAAGCACAATCTCATTGTACTTTCTGCTCATGTTTCTCACTTCACAAAATCCGGTGAATCACTTTGTCCTGGCTCATTAACCATATGGCTCCTCTCCAATTCCATCCTGTCCTCCTTGCTTTAGTACAGGCCACTTATCGACTCCTCCTCCACATGACCAAGGTGCGACAGGCGGTGGCTACTAAAGGATAAGTGCTTTAAGGTTTACTTCCAGACAACCACGTGAAATGCTGAAGCAGCTGCCTAGGCATCTTCCACCTAAATACTTCAGTTTGATTCAATTTGCCCTTGGGCTAACAAGCGCCAGCATGGAGGAGTCAGGAAGGGGATTTTAGAGGCAATCGTGCACACGGCCGCCCTGGGGAAGGTCAGGGTCTCTGGCGGCTGCTTGGACTTTGCTTCGGCATAAGCGATCCTGATGAGACAAGACTTCAGTGGTATTACCAAAACTTACTCTTCAAGAACAAAGGGGGAAAAAACCACTGGGCCATTTTTGGGGAGAAGGGACAACGCTGGGTGGAGTAGAGAAGATGCAGGACCAGGAGGTGGAGTATTTGAGCTTGAATACCAATTCTGTAACTGAAATGATTTCTTCCCTCTTCCTTGTTTTGCAGCCTTGGGCAAGTATAGTTATTCCTCTATGAAACAGAATAATGCCCTCAGCCTCAGAAAGCTGTTGCAAGGACCCGGGATATGCACGTGAGCATTCTGAAAATTTAAAGCTCTCTGCACTGGTATCGTCACACTGCTCTTCCCAGAGCTGTGTTATCAGGCAGGTCTTTGCCGACATGATTCAACCACGTTTACCAAGGACCATGATAGCAAATAGCTTTTCCTGACCATGATAGGTATTTTTGGGGTCTCAAAAGGCATGAGACTTCCAGAATGAAAAAAAAAAAAGAACAGTTATAGACAGTGCTTCCAAATACAGAAATGTAGGAGAATTTTTTATGATGCTGCATCACTCGAGTCCAGCTAGTCATTCAGCCCGATGAAAAACCCCGCTGTGAGAACGCTACCGAAAATAGCAGGACTAGAAGTTTTAATAATCTTATCAATCTTCCATGCAAATGAGGGTGTACCTGACAGCTCCAGGCCGGAAAGAGGTCATGTCAGGCCTAAAAGAGAGCCCTTTAATACTGTCAGTGAGCCCATGGCCAGGGCACTTGAATCCCCTGGGCACCACAGTTTGACCCTCCCAGGGCCCGCCCTGGTGCTGATGGCCAGAGGCAGCCTTGCTCTCTCCCCTGCTCATTACTCTCCTCCTCACCCAAGGGCCCTCTGCGTGCCGACACAGCCTTGCCCTTCTGCTCCTCGTAACAGGAGACACAGACTGGGCTCGCGATCTCATCACCTCGTTAGTCAGTGTCTCCTGTTCCACTGTCCCTTGTTCTTTTGAGGCACTGCCCTCAGTCACCATTTATTATATATGGCTTCGGAAGCATTCGGGAAGAATCCTTAAGAGGGTTAGGAAATGTGGGAGGGATGGGGAAAAATGAGTGGATTCTGGGAAATGAGGCCCTAAGGGTCACCAGTCCCCCAGCCACTCAAGGCCTGGTACACTCTTTGCCCGCAGACCACGGCTCCCAACCCTTCACCACCACCGGGCAGCTGAGGGGCGGGGCACACACTCGGAGCAGGGCAGGCAGCTGTCGACTGAACTTACACCTAGGTCTCTCGGGCAAGTGTTTACCTCTGTAAGCCTCAGTTTTCTGATCGAGAACCTGGAGTAAGAAACGGATCCCACAGTAAATGTAAGCTCTGCTACCGGTGTAGTAAGACGGGGACTCCAACTTCCTTCGTACGCCAGCCACCTAAACAGCTGAACACACAGCCAAAGAGACCGATACATACACGGTTCCCACCCTGTGCAAACCACCGAGCTCAGACTGAAGGAGGAGAGGGTCAGAGGAAAGTCTGTAAAACAGTCTGGCCTGGGGCTAGGTGCACTGTGGGGTCGCATTGTGCTTTCACATTCACCATCTTTGGCGCAGGCCCAAGGGTTCACGGCCAGCAACGACAGAGCCAGGATCTATTCTGATTCTTCTACCTTTTGTGCTTTCTCTCCTGTCAAAAGCAAGTAGGAGACGAGACAGAAACACAAATCACTTCGACCTCAGCAGCCGCCAGTCCAGTCGCCTGTCCAGGCACGCCCCCTACGTCCAGCCATGTCAGCGACACACACTTGGGCTCTTGGTCACCCTCCAGCCTTTCCCCGACATTTCCACCCTCTGCTTTCTGGCAAACAAAGAGCAATGCTGGCTGGTAAGGGAGGAGCAAGGAATCTCAGGGCTTAGGGGCATTCACCCAAGATGTCAGTGGTGAGGTCAGAAAACAATAGTTGGAAGATCTGGATTTCACAGATCAGTTCAAAATGGGGGAAGCAAACAGGGTTAACATTTAAAAACTTTGCTAAGAGCATTACAAAAATCATCTACTATAAAAGGAAGTTTTAATAGTAAGGAAATGACTGCAGAATAAAAGACAGTCCTTCTCAAGAAAAGACAGTTACCTTAGACACACAAAGGGTTTTGTTTTTTTTTTAAATCACTCATATTTTTTCTCATTTTACTGAGGTTCAGTGAAAACTTTTGATGTGTCT
Organism: Eidolon dupreanum; assembly: GCA_028627145.1. Lineage (NCBI taxonomy): Eukaryota > Metazoa > Chordata > Mammalia > Chiroptera > Pteropodidae > Eidolon > Eidolon dupreanum. The sequence goes on along the minus strand of JAQQSQ010002164.1, from coordinate 2,481 downwards.
TAGACTGTGTAGAAGGAAGAAAAGAAAGGAGCGAGGGAGCAAAAGATAGAGATAGAGGGAGCCCAAGACATTTTTTTGACGTATAACATGTAGCTATGAGCTCTACACGAGAACAGCTGCCGACCACAGACAGTGGGTTACACAGTCCCCATCTCCTCTTTTCCACTCAAGAGAACAGATTTGAACACGAGACTAAGAATGGCATTAGCACAGAAATAAATTGGAATAAGCACTGACTTATTTTTTAAAGTATTCACAATTGCTAATTACTGTTGACATCTCACGACCCGTCATGACTTAGCAGGGTGTCATGGGTTCGGACAACCACCTGGGCCCGAGGACTTTATTCTGCTGTAGATGATGCAGTGCACGAAGTCCAGTGTCTGGCACATGGTGAAAGACCAACAAATATCTAAATTGTAATTAAATTATATTTCATTTGCCCCCTGGGAAAAGAGAGGACATATCAAGTCCATTCAATATTTATTGAGTACTAACCTGAGCAAGGCAATGGGATGAGTGTTCTACATATGGGATCTCATTCACTACCACTGATCACACTGTCAGACAGGCACCATTATCCCCACTTTTCCGATGATCACACAGGCTGAGAAAAGGAAAGTGACTTTCTACCTGGCTAATAAATGGAGAAGCTAGGATTCGATCAGGTATGTACGACTCCAAGCTTATGCTTTTCCAACTACTCCACTATAAGCAAGAGACAGCCCTTGCTTTCAAGGAGCTTACAGTCTAATATAACAGACCAACACATACACAAGGAACTATGGTTCATGACAGAAAGCAGTAAATGTCATAAGACAGATGCAGAGGAGGAGGAAAGAGGAGAATTATGGAGGGGGCGGAGAAGAGGACAGTAAGAAAAGCTTGGTGACAGGGGTGGCATTAGAGTCAGGCCTTAAAAGGTAAGAAACCTGACAGGTGGACAAGGTGAGGAGGACATTCTGAGCAGAGATGAACACACACGGTGATACCAATGCAGAAAGCTCAAAGCATTTCCTGTTAAAGTCCAATAGTCCAATATGGCTGGAGGACAGAAGCTGGCAAAGAAGAAGAGAGAAAGGCAGCTGGGAAAAAATGGCGAGGTCGGCTTGTGGAAGGGTCCTAATACCCAGGCTTAAGAAGTGTGGAGAGTTTTAGAGGTGAATGAGAAGCTCTTTGGAGGGCTCTTGGAGGTTGGTGACATGGTTGTGTTTTGGGGTAATTATTCTGGTTAATATAATTGGTTTAACAGGAGGAGGGACGGGAGGTAGGGATACCAGTTAGGAAGCGACAGCAATGACCCAGGTGACAGGCATTAAAACTTGAACCAAGTGGTAGCTTCAGGAATGGAGAGGATGTGAGATCCTTGCAGAGGCAGAATCAAAGCAATGTGACAATTTCCTGAGTGAGATGGCAGAGAGACAGATGATACCCTAGGAGGATGGTGATGCCACTGAGAGAGAGAGGGGAAGTCAGGTAGAAAAATAGATAGGTAGGGAGCAAATGGAGGTGTCTCATCAGGAGTAGGTAATCATTGAATCATGGATCATTGGGGTAGAATGGAAGCCATTGAGTCCAACCATCATATCAGTATATCACTTTCTACCCCCACCCACACCCGGACACATCCCTAACCATGAAGACCCAGAAGAAACATCAGAGCTAGAGATCTGGACTTGAGGGTCAAGTGGAGAAACGACAGCTTACACTAAGGAAGCTGGTGACACTTCTGAGGGGAAAAATGTGGGGAAGAGACAAAGGAAGGAAAGTAACAACTGCTGAATCTACACGGGACTGGCCTCTTTATACTTCATATTATCAGAATTCTCAAAGGAGATACTCTGTAGTATCCCGATTTTACATGTGCGCAGCCTGGAGCCCCGGGAGATTAGGTAACTTGATAGCGTCCTGCAACTGGGAATCAAAAGCAGGTTTGTCACGTCCTTTTCGCTGCACCGATTCCTCCAGTGGGAAGCAACGGCCTCAGGGAAGCCTACAGTTGGGTCAGACAATCACATCCTAGAACATCAGGGTCAAAGAGGCCTTAGAGATCATTCAATCCAACTTTTCTTTTACAGACGGGGAAACTGAGGCCCAAAGAGGGTAAAGACCAGCTTGGGGCTCCAGCACGTCGCCTATTGTCCAAGTCAAATGGTCTGGGCAAAGGCTCTGGCGACCACCGACCCAGACTCGAGAGAGGGGGATTATTCCGCGAATGGTGGGGGAACCAAGGTGCTGGGGTGGGAGAAGTCGGGCCAGGGGGACCGCAAAGCTGGACGAGGCCTCGGCTGGGGAAGAAAAGTGGTCTGCAGAGTCGCGACGAAGGATCTGTCATGACCAAGCTCAAAAGTCCCCAAAGTGGAGGGATGGGGGTTGGGAGGACCTGGGGTTGGGGACCCGAAGGGAGGAGACTGAGGTGGGGCCTCCGCGGCGGGAGAGGCCCCGCCCGCCTCGCGATGCTTCCCGGCCTCCCTTTGGGCC
>JAQQSQ010002163.1:0-11272 GCA_028627145.1 Eidolon dupreanum | reverse complement strand
TGACCTCGCCGCGTCCTTCCTCCGTGCCCTTGACCTCGCTCCTCCTGCGCCTGGTGCCCTGGACTAGGGTCTCAGCGACGCGGTAGCAAATGCAGCGGGATCCACGGTCTGATTTGTGGGTTATTTGTGCTGCTCCTTCTTTGCTCTGCCTGCTAGGAAGCTCAGAGCTGCATGCGTGCCCTCCTCCCGCACCCACGAGGGTCTTTAGCCCCTGGACGTGGTGGTCCTGCCTAGAGCCCCTGCCTCAGGGGTCCCTCGTTGGCCATTTCATCTCGTGGGGCATGTGTGTTTCTGACAACCGCCCCGTCCTTTGTGGAAGTTGGTGAAGTATAAAGAATAGGGACAATGCTTCCTGGTCCCCATGCTCATGTGTGGGGGTCTTCGTCTTCACACGGGCCCTGAGGCTTGGGGAGACCCGGCCGGCTCCCTCCACAGGGTGCCGGAGACGCCTCCAGGACCCCAGCTTTCTGGGGACACCTGGCCCTGGCAGTTCCCGCTGGTGTCCGTGGGCGGGGGAAGGCACGGCGAGGCCAGCGTGGAAAAGCTGCCTCCAGAGGCGAGGCCTTGGATGCATGTGGACGCCCAGAACGCGGGGCAGGGTGTCACGGCAGGGGGTGACCGGCACCCTCCTCTCCCGGACTCCACCTCTGCCCCACCTGCACGCCGGGGGCCCCGAGGGGTGCCAGGCGCTGGGGTCGCAGCCGAAGACACGGCGGACAAGGCCGTTGCCTTTGCGGCCTCGCGGGTTGCTGGGCCTGCAGGAGGAGCGGGGGCGGCCAGGGCTCGTCCCCGGGGGAGGCCTGGCCCGGCGCCGCCCCGCGGGGCCCTGCGGACATGGCCCGCACCGCTCAGGCTCACGAACAGCAGAGGGGGGCACACGGCCGCCGGCCCGGGCTTGCGCCTCTTGCCTCAGTGCCCCGCTGTTGGTGTCTGGCCCTGTGTGGTGAATTCACAGCCACCGTAGAAGCAGGTCAGGCATTCGGGAGGGGTCTCTGGAGTCGGCCTGCTCTCGAGGACGTGCCTCGCCCCGGCATCCCTCCCTGTGACAGCGGACGCGACGGCTCGCTGCGCGGGGCCTCCGTGCGCTCACCCGTGAAACAGACTCACCAGGGGGGTAACATAGCCCCCGTCACATGGAGACTCGGGCAGGGTGTGACAGAGGCCGGCCTGTCACAGGTCCCTGGCGCCTCTGGCTGCTGGTGGCCTCCTTGCACCCAGGCGGCACTGGGAGGTGACATGTGAACGCCCGAAGGGGACGCGGGGCCTTGCCACTGCTGGAAGACACGTCCCCCGCTGTCCCGGGAGGGGCTGCGGCCACTCGGGCACGCTGCTCTCTGTCCTCCCGCGGTGCCGGCCTGAACTCGGGCTCAGCTCTGCTCGTCGGCTGGCGTCCGGGGTGAGCTGGCGGGGACGGCCCTGCTCCGTGCCACACGGGTCTCCATTTCCCCTTTTTGTCGGTAGCATTTTGTTTTCCAGTCTAATGTTATTTCTTTAAAAAAAAAATACGCATCCTACGCGGCCCAGGGTGAAGTGCATGTCATCCTCTCTCTGGCCCCCCCAGCAGCCAGTGCTCCCCCTTCTGGGGGGGCCCGCGCATGCTTTCTCCGCATGCGCCAGCAGGCGTGTGTGCGGCCCCCTTTCACCCACTGGTGGCACATGCTGTGCATTTTGCGTGCTGGCTATTTTGACCTCGCGATTTTAGGCCGCCTGTCTGCACACAGCCATCTGCCTGTTCCTTCCCACCTGTCGGTACACGGGTCACAGAGCGGAAAGATGGTGGCTAAGCCCGGGCCCTGTCGATGGGCAGGTGGGTTGCTGCCGGTCTCCTGCGTGGCAAACAGCGGGGCTGTACCCATCCTTGGACCCCGTCTTTTGCACCCCACACAACATGGCCTCATCCTCCAAACGGGGAAGGGACCCAGCGCTGCTTTGCTCTGTCCGCCCGGGGCTTGGTCGTTCTGCGGCTGTTCACTACAGAGCCAGTGCTGTGCCCAGGACCGCGGCGGCTCCTCGCATGCACACGAGGGGCTTCGGGAGCAGAGGCCCGGGGGCGGGCGGCGGGGGGGAGACTTTCTGGGGGGCCAGAGTTAGCCGAGAGCTGACGTTCACAGGGCGGAGAAGGAGCTGACGAGGGGAGCAGCTCAGAGGAGGACATGGCACGAGTGACGGTCCTGGGGTGGGGGGTGGGGGGCTTCGCCGGGAAGCCGATGGGTTTGCAAATCGCCGTGGCCGCAGGCAGAGTCGGGGAGGGCTCCCCGCAGGCCGGGAGAGGGGGGCCGGGGCAGGGAAGTGGGGCACACGCTCAGGAGCTGCCACCGTGGGCCAGCGGTGGGAACGAGCCCGAGGCGCCAGTGCTCGAGGGTCACTGCTGGCTCCCGGGGTGGAGGCCCTGGGAGTCGCGTGGGGCGGGCGGTCACCTGAGCCCTCCGCGGTTTTTGTCTTGCAGATGAGATGGACCCAGCACCCCCGGCGCGCTCCGAATATCTGGTCTCAGGGACTCGAACCCCCCCCGTGAGGAGGAACAGCAAGCTGGCCACCCTGGGCAGGATCTTCAAGCCCTGGAAATGGAGGAAAAAGAAAACCGAGAAGCTGAAGCAGACGACGTCCGGTGAGCACCGGGGAGGGGCCTGCGGCCGTTGTCCCCCCAGCCCACACGCTCGGGGACCACTCAGCCTCGTCCGGTCCCACCTGGCCGGAGCAGGTCGGCACCGGCACACCTGTAGCGCAGGCCCTCGGGGGCACACACGCCACCCGGGACCTCGGTGAGAACACGGGCTCTGGGCCTGGGACGGGCTGTCCTCGCTGGCCCGCCCCCACCGAGTGAGGGCACCCAGCCACCGGCACCCAGCACCGAGGGCCCGGGGCCTGGGCCCTCCCCAGGTGTGGGGTCCACTGCCCTGTGCTGGGCCTGGGGCCCGCCGTCCCTAAGAGCCTGCTGGGGGATTCAGCCTGGCCTTGAGCCTCGAGGCGTCCCTTCTCACTGGACGCCAGAGCCGGCCTCTCCTCGGCTCACAGCCTGACTCACAGATCCTCCTGACGAGGCTTCCTGCCCACGTCCTCCCCTCAGAGGACCTGGAGGGTCCTCTCAGTCGCCTCTAGCTGCCCCCTCACACCCTGTCCGTCCCAGCTCGGTGGGAATCAGGTGGCGGCAGGTCATACTGCTGCCCCTGTCCCCTCGTGACCTGTGCCGGGAACTCTGACCATCAGACTAAACAACAGGGGCATGTCTGGTGACAACAGCCGAACTGGCCATCATAGCAGATAGCGACAGAGCCCGTTTCCAATCAGCGGATCACACAGAGCCACGCCTGTGACCACTGTTTTCACTGTGGCCCTGCCCGTCCAGGGGACAGGCTCGGGGAGGGGACGGCGCTCCCGGGGTCAAGCGGCCAGCAGGTCGGGGACCTGGAGTTTGAGCCCTGACAGCCTGGCTGGGCTCGGGCTCCTGGATGGCAGCGTGTCCCTGTCCTTGGTGAAGGGGAGGTGGGTGCCTTGAGAAGCCAACGCCGGGGAGACGGCTCGTCAGTTCCCACAGGCCCCTCTGCCGGCTGCACGCCCGCCAGCCGCGGCCAGAGACAGCCAGCAAGGGCTCCGCTCACGTGGCAGGCGGCCCGGCCCTGCTCGCTGACGGCTTCCCTCAGTCGGGGGACGGACAAGCGGGCACGTGCACAGCACGGCGGACGGTCAGGCTCCGGGGCGGCCGTGGAGCTGGCCCGTAACTGCCCCCTTGAGAAAGGCAGGGAAAAGCATCGCGGCGGCAGGAACAGCCCATGCAAAGGTGCTGAGTTGGGGAAGACAGGCTTGCGTGTCCGCGAGAGGCTGAGGGGCCAAAGCGGGGTGAGCTCTGCGACTTCGGGGGAGCCCCTGACACTCTGGGCTCAGAGTCCGGGATCGGAGGGTGAGCCGCATGCTCTGGGCCCCTCAGCACTGCACTGCGGGCGATGGCCTGTGAGGTCGGCGGGATGCTGTGGGCCCCGTAGGGGCATCGAGGCTCTCCCGGTCGACCTCTGCGGCATCTCCCCTTGGGGTGGGGACCCCCACCTTCAGGCCCTTTATTCAAGCATCTGAGATTCCTGGGGACAGGACCGCATTTTATTCTAAACCTTTCTTTCCCCTCAAAATGTGGGGTGTTGTTTATTTCAGCATATCAAACCCCTGATTTCACAGGCAGCATGGGTTAGGCTGAGATGAAGTGAAAACAAAGATGATTTAAAGAAAAAAAAGGAAGCAAACAGTGGTTGGGCGAGAACCTGGCATCGCTGTGGGTGGCCCTCAGAAGCCTGCCGTTTGGGAAGTGTCCCTTGAGATGGGGACAGCAGACCCTCACAGCTGTCTTCAGGTCTTTGGGGAGACCATGAGTAGAGGAGGTGACATCTGCATTGAGCCAGCCCCTGTGAATGCCACCCGGCGCTGGTGGGCAATGGGGGACCCCTGACCCCGTCGTCCCTGTTTCTAGACTGGACGGCAGCCTCTCTCCTGGCACCCCTCAGAGTCAGAATCTAGTTCCGCCTCATCCACACTCCGGCCGCGGGAATGGGGAGGAGATCGGACTGCCCCAAACTGCCTTCTCCCCGGGAGTCTCGGTGGGCCCCGCCCACCCCTCAGCCCTCGGGGGGTCCACAGACCCCTGCGCCCAGCGCCGCTGCTTCTGGCGGGGTCCACTCGCCCCGCTGTGGCTGTTTGTCCTCTGTCCTCCCCCGTGCGCTGGGCCTCAGGCAGAGGCTGTGCCTGTCTCGCTCCTCTGCGCCCGGCACACAGTAGGTGCTTTAATTGCTTCTCACTGCCTGCTCTCCCACTAGAGCCCATGTTCCCTGAAGGGGGGGCTGAGTTGGTTCTGCTCCCCAGCGACGGCCCCCAGCACATACTCAGCACTTGGCACATAGTAGGTGCTCAGTAAATAACTTTGAACAAATTCAGTAACTTTATTGTCATTACCTGCTGGTCGTCTGCCACGACGTTAAGCTCTGACAGGCGGGCTGGCTGCTTTGTCCCCACTGCAGCCCGCACAGAGTGTGGCACACACAGGTGACACGTGGGCCCTCGTGGGCCAGGCTTAACAGCCGACACTGTCCACACCTTTTAGAGGAAGGGTCTGAGGGTTATGTAGGTTTGTATTTAGAAAGTGGGCTCTCCTGTAGGCACAGCGTTTTCTGGGCAGTTAAAGGAGATTGTCAAGGGGCGAGCGCCCCCCACCCCCAGGGGACGAGGGGAGAGGGCGTGAGAGGCAGGGAGAACGTGGGTGGGTTGAGGCGTGTTGTGCTCTGGGGCGGGGAGGCTGGTAGGGGATGGGGGCCCGGCCTCCCGCCCCCCCGTCCGCCTGGTGACTTCGCTGAGAGCATTAACCTGGGGCGTGTAGGCGGGACAGCCTCGTGGACGCCGGGCTATGGCCAGACATAAGGAGCGGTCAGGATGTTCGGCAAACGGTAACAGGAACCGCAGGAAAATGCCCCTGGGGTCGGGGGCTGAGAGATTCAGGAGCGCTTGGCGGGGGGCAGGAATGGCGGCGGGAGCCGGCTGGGAGGGGGTGTCATGCGAGGCGCTGCCTGTCACAGGAATCGCGGGAACGATCGCTTTAGAAGTGAACTCAGCACGCTTCCGTTGGCCACATCGTGTGTGCGGCCCGTGGCAGGCTGCTCAGTGGGAAAGCCGGGGGCCCCCTCCCCGTGGGCCAGGGGCCCCTAACCCTATGACACCTGCTGCCTCGCTGTGTCCTCTGCCAACGGGACCCCTGCCTGACTCACCTGTCTGTGTCCGTGCAGCTCTGGAGAAGAAGATGGCTGGCCGGCAAGGTCGAGAGGAGCTCATCAAGAAGGGGCTGCTGGAGATGATGGAGCAGGGTGAGTGGGGGTGCTGCTCGGAGGGACGGGGTGCCGGGCCCGGGAACGCAGAACCGGGCATCTCTCGTGGACCCTGGGGGCTGGTCGGGACGGAATGGGAATTGGGAGTCTTGTGTCCACGGGAGGCTGGGCCCGTGGGGGGCCTCCACGGGTGGGGGAGCCCCCGAGTCCTGACCTATGGGCTCCGCCCCCGGCGCCTCAGAGCCCAGTGGTGAGTGTGAGGCCACCCCGTGGGGCGCAGAGCGGAGCCCTCGCTTCCCTGGGGAGTGTCTAATTGCTTCCCGCTGAGCTGGTGGTCGGTCCTGATTGCTCGGAAGTGGTGGCACTCAGTGGCTTTTAGTTAAGTCCCTCTTCGCGTTTTAATCCTTGATTGGGGCACGTTGTTTTCGCTGCCACCTGCAGCGACCACCCCCGTTTCCTAACCATCGCTCGCGTTCTGGGCGCCGTGCTGGTCTGTGCCCGCCTTAGCCCTTTCGTCCGCCCCGCGTCCCCGGCCTGGGGCCGCCCTTACCCCCCTCCCCGCCCCCCTGCGTGCTGGCCCCGCAGGCAGCTGCCCCGGGCCACAGCGGGGAAGCCGAGACCCGGCCCAGCCCTGGCCTGAGGCGGCATCTGTGTGGCCGCCTTTGCTGGCACCTTGACACACACCAGCTACTGCCTCTGGGACGATTAATTCACGAGGATCCTGGAGCCTCATCTTCCTCTGTCCGTGATGGCGTGAGGCCTGAGGCCAGGACGAGGGTCCCCCGTGCTTCCTGGTTCGCTGACACGCCTCAGCTTGGGGAGGGGGCTTCGGGAACCTCGCTGCCGCTGGCGGGTCTCCGGACCACGCTGTTCCTCACGCTGGAAGGAGCCTGGCCTCGTGGGGCCCTGCACAGGAGCGGGAAACAGCGAGTCTCCACCCGCTTTCAGCCCTAACCCATGGGCAGCGGCTCTGTCACTACCCCCCGCCCCCCACGTGTCGGGACTCAGGGGGAACGCGGGGCGAGTCCAGCTTCGTAAAGTGCCCTGATGCAGGGCGGCCGTCTGCGAGCTCACAGGCCAAAGCGCCAGGCGGCCTTTGTCGCCATTTCCACGGATTCAGAGAGCGAGGTATTTTGATGTTGCTATTTTCAGGGGAAACCTCCGAAGACGATTGCTGGGTTCTCGTAATCGCACCCCGCACGTCAAAGAAGAGCTTGATGTCGAGGCCAGCGGTGTCGGATGTTGGCTGTTCTGGGCCGACGCTCCGATCTCGGGGTGCCGTTGCTGAGACAGCATTCTGGGCTGTTTTGATCCACATGGAACAAAAGGTTTCACACTCGGGCATTCTGACTCTGTCGCCAACGGACCTTGCTTTGGACCTGGGGGAAGGGAAAATAACCACGGGGTTGAGTCCCGTTTGCCATCTGTCATAAAAACGTGATTGCCGATGGACAAAGGGGGGAGATGTGGAGTCCATTCCTCTTCGGGACGAAGGGATGGGGGCTGCAGAGCCGAGGGGACAACGCCCGTGAGCAGGGAGGGCAGCTTGCCTCTCCTTAGTGCTGGGTCTTTGCCAGACGGTTTTGTCCCACGGACGCGGACCGGGGACAGGCGTGCGGGGGCAGCCGAGCCGTCAGGGTGACCCCGGGGCCGTGCTGCTGCAGGGGCCTGCTGTCCCGGCCTCCACGCGTGTGGCAGGGCTGTCCCACAGCAGCGAGGCGCGCGGGGATCCTTTGCGGGAAAGGGTCAGGTGGTCCGGGTTTGAGCTTCGGGGCCCCGCCCTGCCATCGAGAGGGGGGAGCCCGCAGTGCACGGCCGGGTGGGCGTGGCTGTGCCTCCGGAGAATGCCCTCTGCACGTTGGAATTTGGGATTTGGGTTGTGTAAACTCTCACGGGAGGTGAGTTATGTTGATTTCTTCAACCATCTGAGGTGTGGACTCCGTTAGCGTTAGCGCAGGGGATAGGGGACAGGAGGTGGGCTGGGTCTGGCCCGGGGGCGGGGGGGGGACCCCGCAGGGCGCTCTTTCTTGCTGGGTGACTGTGGACCAGGAACTAGACGGGCCTGAGACTCAGTCTCTTGCCTCGAGTTGAGAACGCGCTTTTTAATTGGCACCTTTTGTTGACCACCTGCTGTGGGCAGGGTCTGCTTTAGCCGCTGAGGGTACAGGTGAGCCAAATACCGTCCCGCCAGAACTCAAACATTAGGTGATCCCAGAAATGAACATAAGATGACAGCCGAGATGAGTGGTGGAGGACAGGCAGGGAGCACTCTCGGAAACTGAGACCCGGTCGGGGGGTCGAGGGTAATGTTTGTGGAGGGTCTGAAGGCTGGATCTCGCTTTGCCAGGTGTGAGGGTCACCTGGGCAGCTCTTGATGCGATCGCTTGGGGCGGGGCGCAGGCTCATAAACCTCCCAGCTTCCTCCAGCCTCGGCGCAGCCAAGGTTGAGGAGCCGAGAGGCGCAGGGGAGCGGGGCGTCTTCAGCCTGGAGAAGCCGCCTGGGCAGGGCCCCGTGGCAAAGGGAAGTGGGGCGCCCCCTGAGGAACCCCGAGAAGGCAGGCGGGGGCAGGGAGGTTAGAAAGGGGAGAGGGAAGGGAGCCTGGGACCGACAGTTCCTGTGTCTTCCCTGTCCCTTCTCTCCAACATGGAGTCAAGACAGGGTCCCCAGGAAGCGGCTGGGTGACAAAGGCACCCCCCCAGGGGCCGTGGGAGCCCAGAGCAGCCGCAGGGCAGGCAAGTGGGTGGCCTGCAGGGAGCCTGCCCGGGGCGTCGCTGGAGGGGCCTGTTGGAAGCGGTAAGGGGGTCCCCCGGGAAGGGGCCTGGGGTTGGGGGCAGGAGGGGAGGCTGTGTGCCCACCGTTGGCTCGTGCCGCTTGGGTTCTCTGCTGTGTCACCTCAGGGACAAGGACCCGCCGTGACGGCGGGACGTGCACGATGGCCGGTGGCAGGCTCCGGGCTGAGCACTCCCTTGCACGGCTGTCTCGTGGCGCCCTCGCTCAGAAAACGTCTTTTCCCGCTGGGGGCGAGGCGGAGCCCTGGGGCACGCCCTGTGTACCCCTGCTTTGTGCTCGTGTTGGGATAACGGGTCCCGCTCGGTCGACAGGGTGCCCCGCGTGGCTGGAGCCCAGGAGGGGTGGGAGTGAGCACGGAGGCCCCTCCCAGGGGCCGCCGCACCTGCTCCCTCGGAGGCTCTGTGGGTGCAGCTGCCCGTGAGGCCTCCCGGGGTGGGGGAGGAGAGGGGCAGCTGCGGCCTCCTGGGCTTGGGTTAAGGCATCTTCCCCGGCCGCCAGCACCTGCGCCCACCCCGGGACTCCCTGCAGCCAGGAGCGCCCCCCCGTGGCCGGCTGCCCCCACCCTGGGCCCATGGCCATGCTGTCACCAGGACTCCACAGGGCGGGTGCCCACGAGGCCGAGGGGGTGACAGGGAGGGAGGGGCCGAGAGGCTCCCATGGGCTGGGGCCACAGATGCCCCCAGAGCTGCCTGAGTGCTTGGCGGCCCCAAGAACTTGCACTTGAGGGTCCGCGGCCAGGATACATCCGGGCGGGGGCCCTTTCCTGCACTCACGGTGCACACCTGCAGTCACCTGGCGTTTGCCCGCAAGGCAGTAGTCAGCGAGGCAGGAGCTGGGCCTGGAGCGGGCCTGTGACCCCCGCACGGCATCCTCCCTCCGGCGCCTTCGCGATGCCGGTCACTCCCCCGCCTCGCTCCCGGCCGGCGGCTCGCCCGCCAGACCCCACACGGACGGGGACCGTTTGCACGGTCGCGGGCGTGGGAGGTGGGACCAGGTCTGCGTGGGGACGGGGAGGTGCCGCTTTCCCCTCGCCTTGTCCTCACCACCCTTCTCTGGCACGTGTGACCAGCGAGGGCCGGCCAGCCCCCCAGCCCATCCCCCTCCGCCCGGTCACCCCAGGAGCCAGGCGCGGGAGCCGGCCGGCATCTCCATGCGGGCCCTGTGTGTTCGCATGGCTTTCCTCCACCCGCCTGCTCATGCCCACCGGGCACGTTCTTAAATAACTTACAGGGTCTCAGACTCCGGCACTGGGTGACGCAGCTGTTACCCAGCGCTGTGTTCAGTGACCCGGGACGCCAGGGACCGTTCCCCAGGGGGACTGGCCGGTGGCACGGCCTCCGGTTTCTGCAGCAGGAACGCGGGGGGCCGTGCGTGTGTGTCTGCGTGCGTGTGTGCCTGCAAGTGTGTCTGCGTGTGTCTGTGCATGCACGTGTCCGCTCGCACGAGCCCGCATACATGTGTGTCTTCATGTGTGCGTCCGTGTGTCTGTGTGTGTATGTCTGCGTGTGTGCGCGTGTCCGCATGACTGCGTGTGTCTGCTTGTGTGTATCTGGTGCGTGTGCTCACATGCGTGTGCATCCACGTGTGTCTGTGTGTGTAACTGCATGTGTGTGCGTGTGTCTGCGTGCACGCATCTGCATCCGCACACGTGCGCGCTTGCCGGCGTGGGTGCACGCACTCTTACCGTGTGTGCATGAGTGTGTGGCACGCTCCGTCGCTGCAGCTACTCCATGTGTGGCACGGGCTGGGCCGTGCGCTCCCCTCTGGCCCTGAGGGCGAGGGCATCGGTGGGACGCGGGCGGGAGGGGGCACCGGCGCCCACGGTTCCAGCCCCAGCCAGCGTTTCCTAGCGACGGCCCTGCCACCGGAGCTATTTTGGGAACTGTAACTTTTCATTGAACAAGATTACGAGCTGGCGCCCTGAGCAGAGCCCGCAGAAGTCCAGGCGGCCGCTCGCCTGCAGAAGCGGGGTTCGGGGGGGGCTGGGGCCGTGCCGGCACGGAGCCTCTGCTGCCTACGGCTCAGGGCCCGAGACCTCTTCCAGTTCCGCGTTCCCACCAGCTCGTTTTCGTTACGATGACAATGGGCGGGCCGTTGGTATCCACGGTGACGTCACAGCAAATGGCCAGCACCGTCTAAGGTTCGGCGTCCACAGCCAGAGACGGCAGACGCAGCTCACCTAAACGCGCCGAAGTCCGTCCGAGGTGGGCCACCCACGCTGCCCCCTGGGGCACGCACACCTCGGTCGGTGCTGCCGTCATCGCCGTGTCCTGTCACCGAGGGCCAAGGAAGCTGGTGGCGGAGACTCTCACAACCTGTGTCGAGTATGAGGAAATCGGTTACGAGAGGGTCTGGGAAAACTGTAGGTTTGAACTTGGTGACATCTAGTTTTGTCCACTGGGCGAGTCCTCTTGGCTTGCGTCTGCGTCCTTTCCTAGGTCAGAGGTCAGTTGGCAATGTGACTATGGCTGTGGGTCGCACCTGGCCCAAGGCCTGTTTTTATGTCCTTGAGCTCAGAATGCTTTTGAACTTAAATAGCTTTTGTAGAAATAAAAAAAATCAAGGCAGAAAATGCTGTGCAGACCTTATGGCACGTGCCCCGCAAAGTCTAAAATATCGGCCACCTGCCCCCGTGCGGGGGACGGCTGCTGACCCTCGGCCTGCCCCTGGCCGGGTGACTCGG
>JAQQSQ010002162.1:0-11272 GCA_028627145.1 Eidolon dupreanum | reverse complement strand
GTTATTAAGATTCCCAGAGCAATGTAAGACAGAGAATGGATTTTACATAGCAGCATTCTCACATTTCTTTATCTTCTAGGCTTCTCTATCTTCTTTCCTCATTCTCCAGATTAGTCATCATCTTTTTTTGAGATGTAAAACCAATCTCTGTCTTCTCTGGTCTCAGGCAGGGAGCCTGCCTTTGATGTCTCAATGGGTTCTCACTTCCCCAAGCAAGATTTATCTAGTTTTCCAACAAAGATACTTTCTGAGAGGAAGTCTGGTGCCAGGTATTATTAATACTACCAAATGAATAATATCTGTTCAAAGACAGGTGATTCTATGCTTAAGATTTTTCCAGTACAATATTAAATGTGATACAGTATTATTATTTTCAATAAGATTCATTCTATAAAAAAATTCTTATATCTTTATGTAACATTCTGTAATTAAAAACACATGCATAAATTCAAAAACTTGAAAAAGAATTTATCAGATTATATGTTTAGTTTTTATTATTTGGAAAACATGGTCATTGAATTAGTGGTAACTATGGCTTGAAAAAAACAATATTTAAAATAAAGACCTTTATAAAAAATAATGCAGTCCAATAAAATGAATTCTTCTTTCCTAAGCTCTTGTACTAGTGTACCATGTGGTCGCAGTTATTATTTTTCTGTGGTCTTGTTTTTAATTCATTCGACATAGTACTTGATATTCATTATAAAATATAACTTTACGATGTTCAACAAAACTGAAAAAGATTAAAATGACCAAATCACGAGGAGATAGTCACAGTTAAAATTTGATATAGGTGTACAGACTTATTTCATGTACCATACACAATCAGAAATGTACACTTTCACGAGTATATAATTATGTTAAAATATAATTTTGTAACTAGATTTCTTTCCATTGTTCTGTGATAAGAAATGGGCTCTACATTATCATTTTTCGCTCTATATTCTTATTTATAAAACAAATCCCTTATTGATATGCATTTAGATTTTCTCCATTATACAAGATTGTACAGGATTATAAAAACCTCTAGACTGCTCTTTTTAAATTTAGTTACAAAATAAATATAAGGAAAGTAAAAGAGACATAAAGGAAGAGAATGAAAAACATAAACATTTATGTCTAGGTTTACCCCTAAAATTCTATATGTGGATGTGTCTATTGCTATACATGCAAAGTTACACTGGACTTAAAAGTGGTCCCTTCACTCAGCCACACACTTTCTTTAAGTCCTCGGCACTCACCAAGCCCTACGTTCTATAAACTCTTTGTAGTGGTTCCTTATGAGTTTAATAATTTAACATTTAAGACGTTTCATTGACTCCCTCGCCAAAATTTTAAGCATCTTTAGTCATACTTTTGGATCGAAACCAAAACCACCTAAAAGATGCCCAGCTCAGGTACCACCCCCAATACCCACATTTCACTGGCCATGTCAGCACGACAGACAACTGTGACCCAAGAGGTCCCCTGGAACTTTTATGATGAAAAGTGTTGCATGTGTAAAAAAATTATTTTTAGCTCTGCCAAAAATATATATAACAACTGTGACCCAATAGGTCTTCTCGAATTTCTATGCTGAAAAGTTTTGCACGTGTAAAAACTTATATTTAGCTCTTATTTTTAGTGCATATATATATATGTATATATATATATATACACACACACACCATACGTATATATGTGAGATATATATAATATATATATATGTCCACACACACACACACACACATACACACACACACACACACACACACACACGCACACCCCTAACCTTCTAGAAATCTTCTCCATTCTTTCGATAATTGTTGGGAGCTTTAACTAAAATTTATCAAAGGAATATAATCTGGCACAACAATTTCTTTTTTCGAGACTCAACTAATAATAGTTCATGCTTACTGCAGCAGCTTCTCCGAGAAGGATCCTCAAGCACTCAGCAGAATACATACATAGAATTAGCATCACTCACACAGTGGAGGGAGGCACACTGAATCCAATAGCCATTCTTCACCTGCCATGTTACAAAGCCCAGCGCAGTAGGATTTAAGAGCATGATCAAAGACTAACTTTTCCAACCAAATCTCCAGGGGAATATAGGGTGACAGTATAATTACCCCAGTTAGAATTTAGCCAGCCACGGAATTAATACTACCACTACTCTTGCAGGAAACAAAGAGACAGGAGAGGACTCAAAGGTCTTTAATGGCCCAAAGAGGTCAAGCCCTCAGTTTTATATCTCACCCCAGAGACACATGAGATATTTCCCCCCTGACCAGGATGCCATCTCAGGCTGTCCCTTCTATTTTTTAACTAGACTGAAGAAAATAGTCATTATTGTAAGAGTGCATTACACTTATGTTGCCAAGGCTACCTAGAGACATCAAGGTCTACAGCCCAGGCACAGGTAATCGTGGTGGAAAAGACAGCTTGGTCTCTCTCTCCACGATCATGAATAGAAAAATGACTTTGTCTACAGGAAGGCCTTTGTATTTGAAGAAAGAAGATACGAAGAATAAAAGAGAGTCCTTTAAAGGTGAAGCCTTTAGTTATCTGGCTATACTGATGTGAATCTAACCTCCCTCTCCTGTCATTGGAAGCCTGGCCCTTACAAAGTGGGATGGTCCCCAAGATTCTCTTTATCACCCCCGATAGAGGCTCTGCCAGGAACTTCTCTCTCCTCTCTACATACTTGTCTTTTATGTGTGCCCCCATCCAGGGTCCCTCAAGGTCACTGTGAGGGTCCAATGGCCAGAGAAGCTGTGGAGACAACTCTGTACTTCCCTTAGAATGTCGGCCCCATGCACACACGAAGAGCTTTTCCAGAACTCCGCTGTAGGCCGTTTTATGAAAATGGATCAAAAGTTTCCAAGTGTTCACACACCCTTAATTAGCAGCATCTTGGGTACTTCCACCAAGTTGCAGGAGGCACCCATGCCCTCCAGAAAAGAGGGCTAGATCTGGGCATTTTCTTCCTTTAGACCAAGAAGTTTTGAAGAATAATTTTACAATTAGATAACATTAAGAATGATGAAAGCTAGAGAGCGGAAAGCAGCCAGAATTAATTACTTACTTGAGGGTCTGCTCAGGCCTCTTTGGCAGTATTCATGCTGATTTTATTATGGCAAATTAACCCTTGGCATTCAACTTGGAGAGCTCAGCACAGCCGCAGATTGAGGGCCCTGTGCTTCTCTCATCATCGCCTCTTCCTGCTCCGTGGCTCCGGCTCCCACCAGCTTCATCTTCTCATCGTTTTCTATCTCTTAATCATTTCCTGTTTGATCACTAAGTGGACATAATATTTCTAGAAATAAAACTGCATTTGGAGAACTTTATGTTGT
This sequence comes from Eidolon dupreanum, assembly GCA_028627145.1. NCBI lineage: Eukaryota > Metazoa > Chordata > Mammalia > Chiroptera > Pteropodidae > Eidolon > Eidolon dupreanum. The sequence goes on along the minus strand of JAQQSQ010002162.1, from coordinate 7,937 downwards.
ACCCTCCAGCTCTCTCTCTCTCTTCAGGTCCCTGAAGGCAGTTCACACGTGTCTACCCTAGAAAAGATGGATTCGTGTCTAAATAATGAATGACTGGTGTATGCAAGTCAGTAATTACGGCTGCTCCTTTATCTAATATTTATTTAACAAACATGTATTAAATATTTTACTGTGTGGGGAGTTCTCTTAAGTTTATGAGAAATGTAAAGATATTGAAGATATGGCTTCTGACATCTAAACTGTATCTGCAAAGAGAGATCTGAATTCAAAAAGAACAAGTTTATGATCTCTGATTTAGAAAACAATGTCATACTTCCATAAAATATAGCATAACAGCATATTGTATTGAGAAATGCTGCTCTAAGTAGAAATAATTTTATATGCTCAAAATTAAAGGTAATTACTTAGAGAAACATAGGAAAACAATTAGTGCCCACGTTCTGTATAAAGGCCATTTGGACTATATCAATCCAAGAAGACAAAAAAAAAATACATATATCAGGACACTAAAGAAATTTTTAGCACCCCTTTTGTTGGGTCAGTAGCGTTATTTATATTCAAGTATGAAGAAACTGAGATACGTGCCATTAACTCTCAAGAGAAATTTGAAGCTGCTAATTTAAAAGCTTGTATGCAATAAAACCATAAACATTGATTAGAAAAAATAGAAGAGCATGTAGGAGAGTGAACACATATATCAAAAGCCTTGAATAACATAATTTTTATGATTAAGCTTTAAATTTAGCACTGAAATTCTTTAGTCCAAAGCAAAATTGGAAATATTATGAGAATACAATTCCCATTTCGTGATGAAAAGCTCATACTAGTTATAGAGAAGAGATAAATTTTCCTTTCACAAGAAACTATGTTTGAAGAATATAAGAAATATAATTTTAATGATAATTTTATGAAATATGCAGGGATGTTTTTCGTGTAATTGTTCTTACATTGAGTCTTAATAAACATTGCGAATAAGAAAATAAACAACTCAATCAGAATAGTCTAAACCTGTGAGTACACATTTTATCAAAGAATATATACAAAGAATCAATAAACACATGAAGAGATGCTTGGAATCATTAGTCATCAAAGAAACGCAAATCGAAACCACAATGAAATACTGCTACACACCTATCAGATTGAGTAAAATTAAGAAGATTGAAATTCTGAGGGTTGACAAAGATGCGGAGCAACTTAAACTCTTATATATTGCAAAATGGTAGAATAATTTTGGAAAACACTTTGGCAGTTTCTTACAAATTTAAATACCCTGACTACCTGACTATACAACAGTTGGATTTCATTCTTGGATATTTACCCAAGAGAGATAAAAACATATATCTACACCAAGACTTCTATGTAAGTGTTCTGAGCAACCTTGTAATAGAACCCCAAAACAGGTAAACCCAAACATCTGACAACTGTCAAATGAATAAATAAATGGCTATACATCTGTACAATGGAATATTACTTCTAAACAGTCAACAAAAAGGTGTCCTTGTCACCATGGAGGTTATATTCTCATGAGGAAGATAGTTAAGTAATCAAACAAATATATACATGAGAGCAACAGGTAGTACACAGTATGATGAAGGAAAATGATGATCATGAATGGAAATTAAAGAACTATGAGCAGGTAAGAATTGCTAGTTTTGAGCATTTTAGAGCAGATGGTCAAGGAAGTACTCCTGAATAAGTACCATTTGAGCAGATATATGAAGGAAGAGAAGGAGGAAGTTATGAAAATATCTGGGTGGAGCTGGGTGGAGGAAAGAGAAAGTTTACAGACCCCAGAGAAACAAGCAATATGGTGTATTAGGAAAGCAGAAAAACATCCCAAGTATGGGGATTACAGAAAGCCAGGGTGAGAGAGCCCCACATCAACAGACACAAGGTCATTTTTGTTATTTAGTGTGTTACACATCTTGTCCTCCCCACCTGAGATCAATGGTACCAGAACTTACAACAGCAATTTACGTTTGCAACACTGTTCTGTATAAATGGCAAAATGCTCTGTAGTCTTCCCCCAAAGGGACAACTTTCAAAAGCAGTTTTCCCTCTACCTTTCTAGTTTGCTATTAACAATAAGCAATTGGTTAAGCAAAACTAGAAGGTAACATATATTTTTGAATCCCCAAGAAAACTTTCAAACAGGCTTCCACATCTGTAGCAAGTTGGAAATTTTACATAAGATGTACCGTTGCTGTGGCAACGTTAACACCACTCCCTCCAGCAACTGCAAGAGCAAAGTGTTGACATAACATGCTTTAGTGATTTTACCATCTTCTGATGTAAGGAGGAATCCAGGGAGATGTTATCTCAAGTAATTGTCACTTATTCTTAGAAAAACATCCTCAGAGGAATTGCAGCTCTTAAATCAGTCCTTCGTTTTCTCTTACTTAAGGAATACTATCACTATTTCGAGTCCCTATCCAAGATCTGTGGCTTTCCTTCCTTTCTTGTTTCTTTCCTCCCTTCCGTGACTCTTTCCTTTCTTCCAACTGTTTATTCCATAATTATTTCTTGACCACCTACTATGTGTTAAACACTGTTCTAAATGATAAAGATATTATGATAGATAAAGAAGACTAGATCCCTGATTTGTGAAGCTTACATTCAAATAAGGAAGACAGATAATAAGCATAAGTAAGTAAAGATATAATTTACTATAAATAGAAGTAGTAAGTGCAATGAAAAAAAATAATATTGTATTAGCAGAAAGGATGTATGTCAGTGTGGCATTTTAGAAGTGTTAATCAAGGAAGTCTATCTAAGGACTGATATTTAAGTAGAGAACTGAAGAAACTGAGGGAATGATGGATGCAATATTTGGAAAGAGGGAGAAAGTGCAAGGAAGCTGGTATGAGGCTATACTTTGATTATTCATGGAACTGAGAGAATGCCAAAGGAGATGGGAGTGGGGACAGTGGTGGGGGATGACATGGCAAGATTCAGATTAGAAGGGACATCGTCACACATAGAAAGGATGTGGGGTTTTATTTTAAGTATGATTAAGGAAAGTTATTGTGGGATTGGAATGCTGACTGGAAAATGTCAAAATCTTGTATATATTTTTAAAGTATCACTCTGGCTACAAAGTGGGTAATACATTGTAGAAATGTTGGTGAGAAGAATTGGAGCAAGAGCAATTAGGACGATACTTCTCAATTCCATGTTAGAAACAATCATGACAGACTGGGGTGGTTGTCTTCATAAACTGTAGCATTTGAATTTAGCCCAGAAGGATGGCACATCAGGATTATATCCATCTGAATGTAGAAGCCCAAGTACAATGATTTAAGCACATAGGGAATTCAATTATTTTTCTATAAAATAGAAAGTCTGGAGATATGCAGTCTAGAACAAGTGTAGCTACTCAAGGAAGTCACCAAAACAGACTCTTTTCAGCCTCTTATCTTCCTGGTTCCAAGATGGCAGCTGTCCCTCCAGCATGGCAGCCACATTTCAGGCAGAAAGAAGGGGACCCCTAGGAGGAAGGAGCAATGTCTGTTATAACAGGAAAGCAAAACTTTCATAGATGTCCCTTGCACACTTTTGCTCCTGTTGTATTGGCCCGAACTGAACGACGTGACCAACTCAGGAAGATGGAGCTCTGAGGTTGAGAATATTTGCACAAGGCTCATTTTTATGACAAAGTTGAGGCTCTTGGTAAGAAAGAAGAGAAAATCGATGTGTGTTGAGAAACTAGCAGTATCTACCAGGAGATGCATAGGATTTACACAGGCGAGGATGGAATAGAATGGGAAAAGACATTCAAGAGAAAAGAGTGGCAGAAGACAAGGGTGAAACATTAAAAAGAAAAAGAAAGCATTAGTAATCAAAAGGAAAGATGGGGTCGTCGAAGAAGTCTCTGTCATCCAGATGGTTCTGTTCTAGGGGTATAACTATTCACTAAATCTCGAAGGTTGGTTGATGTCAGACTATGGGGTGTTAAAGGTATTTGGACTTTAGGCAGTAGGCAAACTAACAGCACTGCAAATTTAAGAAAATTAAGGAAAATCAATAGTTCATTGTACAATAACTATTCTTAACCCTTGGGGCGCTAGTAAAGACATTGAGACAGTCTGTGTCTAGTGCTTAGCCCAGCGCCTGATACATAGAAGTGAAGGCAATTACTCTATGATACAGTGAAATGGAGAAGGATCACAGGTAGGATGCTCAATTAGGAGGCTTTTACCAGAGCGCAAAGAGAGGCATAGAGAGCTTGAAGTAGGCAGGATACAAAGAAGTTTTCATTATCTTACAGCAAACACATAAGAGCCCTGGGAAGGTAAAAGAATGTGGCTGTTTTTCATATACAGTTGTGCTCTGCTTAAGGATGGGAATACAGTCTGAGAAATGAGTCGGGCGATTTCGTCCTTCTGAGAACGTCACAGAGCGCATTTACACAAACCTGGATGATGTAGCCTACTACACACCTGGGAAAACATCACAGAGTGTGCTCACACAAACCAAGGTGATACAGTCTACTGCTGTGGTCACATGTGCTGTTCTTCTACACCACAGGCAGAGCAGTCGGCTTGTTTACACCAGCATCTCCACAGATACATAATGCTTTGTGCTCCAGCATCATAAAGGCTACGTCAGGAGGTGACAGGAATGTTTCAGCTCCACCATGGCATATACAGTCGGTGTGTCATCGACCTAAACATCGTTATGCAGTGCATGGCTCTGTCAGAAGGGAGGGAGAAGAAAGAGTCAAAGACGTTTGCTTTGACCCATGCAATACAGAAATGCTGATGTCAGGATGGCAGAAAACTTTATTAACATATTAATTTGTGCAGAAACACTCCTGTGCCAAGAATCCTTTATGCTCTGAGCCTGGGCTGTCTGAACGAAGGAGGCAGTGAACGCCTTTTTATGGTAGGGCTGAAAACAGACGACGAAACACCATGATATGGGGGCGGGCGGGGGGGGGGGCGTTATAACTAAGGAAGGACCAGGCTGGAGTAGAAGGGGATTAAAAGCCAAAAAGAGGAGAGAGAAAGACTTCCTCCGGTTCCCCGAGACTAGCAAGATGCCGGGGCTTCCAGAGCGATGGGCCCCTGTGTCCTCCTCCCCATACGCGAAAGCTGAAGGGTTTCCTTTTGGAGTTGACACAAGACTGGGGAGACGGTGCGGGGTGGGGGCGATGCCAAAACTCGCAGGTGGGATGTGAAGCAGCAGGCAGGAAGGGGGAGCGCTGAGAAGCCACAGGGCAGAGGGACCCCGGATGGCAGGGGGACCCCGGATGGCAGGGGGGATGCGCACTGGGGCAGGTCCCACCGCCCCCCACTGCTGCAATATCTCAGGCACCACCACACCTGCCTGGCCGGACGCCAGAAGTGCTCGCTTCACTAAAAGACTTGTCCATTTACACTGCTCAGTCTAAAGATGACCAAACCTTCCGCAGTATGTTTTGGGTGCTCAGGAAAAACGGTTTATAGTCTCCTACTCATAGCCGGAAGAAGAAAGAGTTAGGGATCTGACAAAATGGATGCTGTGGTTTAAAGGCTCGGCGATTTCTTACCTCCAGCAACATGGAGAAATTAGCCATTCTAGCCCCTCACCCTGTGACCCCTCCAAACTTTAAAGAGGACAAGTGTGAGTGGCCCACGTGGACTGGGAGGTTTGCAGGTCAAGTCCCCTTCAATCAGCTAAAACAGACCCATGTTAGGGAGTCCAGATTTAAATGTCATTTTAAGGTTTTATAGTCAGATCATAAAAACAAAACAGATTTATGATATAAATAAAATACAGCTCCTTTCTTAGAGCTTGGTCACAAAGCCCTCTTTTTTTTTTTTTTTTTTTTTTTTTTTAGTCCCAGGTACTCTACTCTTTGGGGCCATGCCCTTTGTCTGAAAGGAAACTGTGTCAACCTCCTACCCTATGGGAGAGAAGCAATAGCCCGCCTGCTGGCTTGTCTTTTTTCTATCGGGGTCACCTTAATTGGTCCCAAGCTGATTTGGAGAGAAAAAGGCTGGGCTCCTCACCTGGAGTACTGCCTTGCGCTGTGATTGAAGAGCTGGGGAATGTCGCGGGGAGGGGCAGCGCCTCCCTGTCACTGCCGATCCTTTAACACACTCACCTCCCGTGCAAGGAACACGTGCCCGAGCAAGTCATCTCTCGTGCCATTCAAAGAAGAGAAGCTGCTACCAGCTGCCCCTTCGCTTTGCGCAATCCATTTTTGGTGAACTAATTGAATTTCCCTTTCATATTCTGCATCCCCGTCTCCGGCCGGCAGGCAGCAGTGCCGTTGGCGGCGCAGTTCCATGTCTGAATCGGCTGCCAGACCCGCCGTCGTCAACTCCTTGAACTCTCTGTGTGCTAGTTCAGAGAGCGCTGTTCTACCATCATCCCACCATGGCACTTCCAAATGGCTGGGTATAATTGGGTTCAGAGGAGTTCAAAGCCATGCTCCAGCATCCTTGTATCAAAGCTCATTGAACAACAGAGAACCGTGCACTGAAATGCAGGCATGGGGTGAGGAGAGTTATTAGTGGAATACATTCAAATCTGTCACGCTAGATTCCTGGGTACACAACCGGGTTTTGGTTCAGCTTTTAAGAGTTCAGGTGTGGTCCCCAGGAGATGGCTTCTATAATCGCTGTAAAAATATCTCATTTGTACTAATGCACTTTGCCTATTTCATAGCAGATCCTTGTGAGACTAATTTCCATTTTTCTTTTAAATGTCAAGGCTTTCTCCAGAGATTGTTCATTTGTTATATTTATTTTCTTGGACGTGATTTTAACGAAGCTTCCCCTGAAGAGCTTGTGGCTATTAACTTTACTGAACAGTTGCTCGAGAGAGAGAGTTAAAAGCAAGTGGTCTCAGGGAAAGGGTTGGGCCGCAGCGCCTCATGGGTATTCATTGGCCCCAAAACTCATTTCACTGATTCCTCATTCACAAGCCACAAGCCGGAAGAGCAAGAGGAGCAGCCACCTACCATTCCACGGATGGTAGATTCCAACCACTGCTAAATGCGAAATTCTGCCACTTCCTGATTTTACTGGGCCATATTTTGGGATCCCCCAAAAAAGAGGTCATGTTAAAAGAATGATGTCAAGGGATTCAGGAAAGGAATAAGGGAAGCATCAATTATGTGGGTGTCAGATGGCTGCATAATATCCCTCACCTGGAGAATCTTCTCAACTCGGCCACAGAAACATTGCCCGCATCATCTTGGGGAATTTCAGGCTTCCCAGAGTGCACAGTGCCCATCTCCCACACTTAGGATCAGAGACTGTTCCAGTGGTTAAGGTGATCCTAAATGTCTCCTGAAAAACTTCCTGTTCAATGGAGGGATGTCCTCCATCACGTGACTGACAGATCATCCATCCTCCATTTGAAAGCTGTCAATGCCCACAAGTTTGCTTTTTTTAAGGTAACTCTATTTAACAGTCTGCATTGTTATAAGATTCACTCTTCGTGAAATCGTTTCTGCTCTCAGGTTTATCATTTTTTCCGGGTATCTTTTAGAGCACCAGACGATTATTTACTCTTATTCTCACACACACACACAAAAACAGTTCTGTTTTAAAAAATACATTTTTATTGCTTATTCACCATTCATGCATTCCACAAATATTTATTGGGCACCTCAATATGCCAGGTCTGGGCTGGGGATTGGGGACACGATGGCGTCCCTATCCTTACAGGACTCAGAATCCACTGAGGAGAATTACAATTATGCTCAATGCCAGCTTCCCCTTCATTTATTTCTCTCTACACGAAACATTCCGCATTGTTCATTTCTTTCTAAATAAAGACAGCATCCACCACGCACCCTCTAGACGCCTCTTATCATGATGCCATTGACATGTGCTACCCAGAAATGAACGCAGCTCACAGGGCACGCTGTTGTCTAACATTTGGTTTATGCACATGAAAACCCCTTTCTAACGTGTTCTGAAACACTAGGAAAGGCGGGGGGT